>JAPDOI010000745.1:0-289535 GCA_029168955.1 Aplectana chamaeleonis
TGACTCATCGAGTTCGTAGGAATACATCACATTCAAAGGCAGTGTTCACGATACAAAACCGTATTCTAAATTTCGATGTTTTTGGGTAGGCAAGGCCAGTAAGTAGACTTTTATAGGGGAAAGTCCCGACAGAACTCTCAAATACCGGAGAAACATTGTTCAAGGAAATCTCTGAAAATTTTAATCTTGCTTTTTGGTGAATTACAGAAGAAAATGTCCGAAGCGGCTATTTTAGGCACTGATATCTCAGAAACTAAGTACTTGGAATAAGAATGTCTTTTGGTGGGGATTTTTGTCCTAGTCCAGCAACTCTTTCGGTTTTTGGAAAGGGATGGAAACTTTGACGCATTTTTATTTATTTATTTATTACGTTCCTTAGAACGCTCCAATAAACAACTAGCTGACCATTAAGAAGAAAGATATTCCATGCTCAGGAAAACAAAAAAAAATCAAAAAAAATCAACAAAAATCAATAAAACCATCGGCAACTAGATCAATGCAGGCAACAGCAACGGTAGAGAAAAGAACTAAGAGGCATCGAAGTTCGAAACACCGACACATTTTGCAGAAATGGTTGAATATGGGTGAGCATATTTTTTTTTAATTTCATTCCATGTTTCATTTATTTGTCAATCATGAATGAGTAACAGAAACATGAAAGTAATTAATATACGTCAAGATTGACTTGAAGAAGCTTAAAACAAGCTAAGCTACTCGCACGCGAAAACAGTGCCAATTTGTTTACTTATTTGAAAAGGAAAGATCTGACGTTTTTGATTATAAAGCTCCCTCAAAAATCAGTAGCCATTCACTTATAGAAAAATTGTGTTCAGTGGATCCGTAACAGCCATGACAGTTTGTGGGGTTCCAAAGGGATGGCCGAGAAAATAAATAGAAACAAGTAGAGCAATCGAGAATTATTTTCTGTTGCTCTCAAGCAGCATGAATGCAAGAGCTTTCGTTGACACCCTCTTTAACATCCACTTCCGCCCAAGCCAGAGGGTTTGACCAGATTTTGACCATTGTGAGCAGCTGTCTGTGAAGATAGCCCTACCGAGATCCAGCGCAACTGGTAGAAGACCATTCACGAGCGGATGCGGAGGCACCTCTTTGATCTAAATGCAGACTCTCATGGCACTGACTCGGGGGTGCCTACAGTATAAGCTATCCGCACTGGTCTAAAAATGGTCATGGCGGATTGACGTGACACGAGAACATGAACGATAACATCAGTCATCGCACAGAAGCACAGCACTGCTGAAAAGGGCTCTGACATAGACCTGCTTCGAAATTCAACCATTGAAATTGTTGCTGAGGCATCTTTTGGATAATGATAGAAATGAATGTAATGGTTTTGGAATGCCAGCATAGCATTGGCTGCTGAAAGGATAATGGACTGAGGAGAAAAGATTAGGTATTCAAACCATGGCTCACGAATATCCTACTTGAACAATAGCAGACCTTGAATTCATTAGAAACACCTTTTTCTCAGGTTGGCGTGCACCATAGAATCATACTTCGGTAAAATACAAAACGCATATATCAACACAAGCCATAAGGGCTAAAAATCAAGAAAGTCCACGAAGTACATATCGTCACAACGTGAGCATGCCATGCGTATCAAAATTTTCTTCTGAAGCGCTGTTCGTTTCAAAATGAAAAAAGCCCATGGGACTTCATCTCTCTACAGGCCAACGAAGCTAAGGTTTGCCGTGCCAGCCAGCTATCGGCACATTGGACCCTTACCGGAACTTCGGGTCATGGGTTTACTGGCTCCCCACATGGGACCGGTAAGGAGGCAACAACCAGCCTGCGGCAAATATGAAAAGCAGTTTCGCAATGAATTTTTCCGAGAGAAAACACAGTTCAAGCGGGAGCACTCACTCTAAATTCGAAACCAAATCATGAAAATAGGTCGGTATTGTTATCAGCGGTTCCCATAAAGCACAAAATGTCACGCAGTATTTGCTTAGAAGGCTCGAAAAAAAGTATCAACATTTCAAAAAGATGATAGCCGGCTGCAACTCCCATAGTCCATCGCAATTCCTCATTACACCCCCTTCACACCAATGCGACCATTTTTGACGAGAAAGAACCACCATCAATCCAGTTGGCGTAGTGATGTTTGGTCAATAACTGAGATAGCATCAGAATTCTGAATGGAAACGATCACTTTGACAGATTCAGAAAGGAAAAAACTGAGTTATCTACACATCCTCAATCTTTAATACATCCAAGAGATTTATCCTTTTTAGCTTTCTACGGAAACTTTGAGAATCTTTGCATGATCATGAATTCAACTGGTGAAGTGTTTAGCCACCGTGCACTACGGAAAAGAATGAATTGTACACCAACTTATAAGAGTGCCTGTTTAGATTTGGATTGTGAAGCGCGAATACGCCCCTTCTTCCGTTGCACGGCTTGAACACCCAGTAGTTACTAGCTCTGAGTGTTACTTCCATGCGGATAATGCGGAAGCAGAAGACCAAATCCTGCACCACTCTTCTGTACTTCAGGCTTCTCATATTGAGCGCGCGGAGACGATCACTATAAGAGGGAAGTTCGACTAAGTTTGAGGTGGGTAAAAAAAATTAGGAGTGGACATTTTTTTTCGGAATCCGGAAGTTCTTTGGTGTGTCTCAGAGACTGCAGAAGAAGCGTCAAACCTGACGTCGACAACTGATCAAAAATTCTACAATTGAAAATTCTTTGGTAAGTGACGTTGTTTTCGGTTCCTTAAACCGAAAACTCTTCAAAATTAAGATGGGCCAATCAGACGCTGAGATGTTAGAACCTTTCGCCATAAGGAATATTCAGAAATTCGGGCAGGACAACTGTTATATGACGTGGGCGGGGTGATCCAATGGGTTGGCTGGTCCACGAGGTTTTCACACACTTCCGGGCGCTTTTCGTCGTACCTCCGTACTCACTCTTCTTAGAGGGACCCATGCTTACATTTTTGCCAGGAGACGGGCAACTTTTTCATTGTGAACAGAGGTCAATCATACTCTGCAGAATAATTGTATTCGGCTTTCCTTCTTTTCGCACAACCACTGTAGCGTGAATATGGTAACATCGAGCTATGGTAGATTGGAATATTCTATGGTTTGTATCTTAACACTTATGAGAACGCGGGTTCCACGGTCAATCACTTCCGTGAATTTTAAATTAACTTTTCGTTGTAATTGCCCTTATCAAAAGGAGATATATGGCGCTTAATATCTGCATACCAGTTATGGAAGTTGTATTAAGCATAGATATAAAAGCAATAATTAGAAGGAATCCGTTTTTCTTGAAGTAGAACGAAAAAGTCGAGTTTTCGGCGTGGTAGCGCAGTGTGGACACGAGGTCCCAGGAACAAAACAGCCGTGGGTGCGCAGTGTGGACACCAGGGCTGTGCGTAACTGGGTGCAAATTCGTAAATCGTAAATCGTAATTTTTAGGGTCTCGTAATTCATCGTAAATCGTAAATCGTAATTTTGAAATTCCCTCGTAATTCGTATTAAATCGTAATTCGTAAATCGTAACTGATAATAATGAGCAATAAGCCCACACATGACCCAAACCTCATTCGATGTGCAGAAACACCGCTAGCATTTCAGTGATGAGGTGTTTCCATATCGAAGAAAGTAGGCAGGAAGGTTGGGTTTCTAAAAGATATTTTTGGAGCAGCACTTGAATGAAATATTCAAGTACACATACGTGGGATAGGAGGACGACTTTAATAGAGAAAATGGAAACTCTAAGTTTATTTAAGTACCACACCTGTGCCAGAGTTTCGCCCAACTTTTTGAATACAGAAAGCATAGGGAATCATCGCTCTGCAAACACAGTTCAGTTGAATCCAAGGAGGGCAACACTGTGATGAGAAAAAAATTTACGGTTGGATAGTTTTAGCCTTGACACTTTTGAGGGAAGGATGCTTGGATCAAGGTGGCCATCCCAAAGGGGAGTATACGTTTACCAAAGCCACTTCTTCACACGCAGAAAACGAGTACGCTCTAAATTTGTAAAAAGCGTTGCTCTGAACGGAATTATAAGCGCTCCTCCACGTTTTGATTGGGGTGGAGACGGCGGTCTTCTTCTTCTTCCTTATCGGCCACAGCAGTTTTTTCTTATCATAGGCGTAGAAAGGCAGCTACATCCCACACGGCTTGTTCCACATATCACGAGCAGACAGAAGTAGGTCTGGCGGAGCATGAAAAATAAGTGCAATAGAATCATGTCCAGTATTCTGACAGTCAGGACATTTATTTGGGACCGACTCGTCAATCCTGTGTACGAAGGCTTTGAGGTACTGAAGAATGATAGCAACGTAGACCTGCCAGGATGACGCGAGGCGCCTGGGCAGATCTTCCTCACTATCATCAACTGTAGAGAGGCACGACACCAAGGATCGGGTTACCAGAAGGGCGCAGGTCAGGTCCTCCAGACACAAATCTAGTGTGTGCTCGATTTGTTGTAGCAGCCTCTTTTCTGTGAGCTCAGAGGTGGCCCATCTTTGACGATCCAGCGTAGTAGAAATAGCAGCATGGAGTGGTGTGCGAGATATTACGGTGATGTGGATCAGATGACAGAAGTGGCTAGTTGGGATGTGCGGCGTTCTTAATAATGCCAATGTGGAACTGTTGAGATTGCAGCTGGCAGTGTTGTTTGACAGGAAGTACTGCACATTCTTGATGGAGATGGGATATGGAGGCGTAGACGCTTGGGCAGCCAGTGATGACACGTAGTGCAGAGTTCTGTACACGTTGAAGCTTTGTTCCAGGACGCCTCTGACCAGATGTCTGGTCTATATCGGAGCCCCATATCTCCAAAGTTGGCTGCTATCCTGTGGTCTTGTACGTTAGGCGTAAAACTTCCCCTTTGTGCTACCCCACGTGGGTGCACGCCAGAGCACGGAGGATGTTGATTTCTGGCGTGTTGTGTAACTTAGCAGCTCGAATACGTGTGTTTTTTCGTGAAAAACGCGATGATGCGAGTCCAGGAACCACACCAAATGTAGACGGCGGTCTGAGTGAGTGAAGGTTGATTAGGATTTTGAAATGCCGAGAATGGTAGAGGCTCCCTCAAAATCTGTGCTTTCAAAAAGTGGGTTCTCCATCTTCTTTTTTTGCCTACAGAATTTGCTCCTTATTATTAAAACATTTGAAAACTTCTTTGAAAAAGTAGGGAGACTCTGCAGCCATAATTTCTTAGAGATGTTTCAAACCAAATTTTGAAATTACCACCCTCTTACTCTCGTAGCCTCTGGAGATGGACATCAAAAGGTTAATTTAGGAGTCCCCGTGAGAATCTTTTTTTCGAATAATGTTTTAAGGTTAGGAAACTAATTTCCCGATTCTCCGGCAGATTTGAATTCCACGAAGTTCCTCTTTTTGCTTGTATCTTTTCCAACCGCATAAAGATGGATGCAAGGGAAGGTTGTTTTTGATATCTCCGCAAACTCTTGCAATAGAAGTATATAATGGGTTCCAACACTCTATTTGCTCCATTAAGCCTTCTTCTTCTTCTTCTGCAATAGCCACAGGAGAGGGTCCTGTCATAGATTGAAGGAACTGGAGCCACACAAGCGTCGGATTCTCCCACAGATCTACTGGTGTGTTAACGATGTCATGGTCTCATCAGGGCAGTTGAAAAGGTGCATGCAGTAGTAATGCCCTTTATTATCACAATCCGGGCACTCGTCAGGTCTGCTGCTATCGATCACTTATGTGAATAAGACATAAGCATGGGGAAGTGCCCGCAGCGCAACGAGGCAAGGAGTGCACCTGGCACGCCTACCGAGTTCCATCTCGGTTTCGCTGACCTCCAGGCGGCACGACTCCGAGAATGGAGTTTACGGCGGTCTCTTGCATACAGTGATCCTTGACGAAGATTGGGTATGCTCCAGCACGTAAGAGACGGAGGCGTTCTTGTTGTGCGTTGGTCCATCTCTGTATATTGATTTTCGTGGGAGCATCAAATAAACGGCCTTTTCTTATACTTCTCTCTCTCTGACAGGGTCTAATACTTTTCGCGACGGATGGTTCGAAAGCTGCTTCAGGATGTTTATGCTACAGCTGTTGTGCATGGAGTTGGCAATGGTCGCTTAACTGGCGGGATGCGAGCCTTCGGCGTGTCGGTAGTTACTCTACTGGAGAGCTTTTAGGGCAGCCTGTTGCGATTCGCAATGCTCCATTTGAATGCGCTGCAGCTTGGACCCAGGATGTGTCCGACGCGATATGCTGCCACACTGGTGCGACATGCTCCAGGAGCAGGCTGTACCCGATGGCCCTGTGCACGTGGTCAGGATCGTTTTCTTTACTGCACCCCCAGGGCGCGTTCCCGCCGAGAGCACGTAGGACGTCAAGTCTTGTTTTCACTGCAGCTTTGCTTCTGCTCCAAGTGTTCTTGTGGAAACCTCAAGGAAGGATCCAACACGAGTCCGAGCAGCTTAGAGAGTCGGGCGGCCGGCGAGGCGAAGTTTCGTCCCATTTCACCTTTTGATGAGCTCTGTGCTCCGCAGAGATCGGCAGTGGAAAAAGACGGTGACGGATGATTTAGCTTGGCAGAGACACCGTAAGCATCTTGCTATCGAGAAAACATTTTCAGCACTCGATCAGTAAGTAGTTGCATTGATCTCACTGGCAACTACATTTGTAATGTCGCGATCCCGGCATAGTATAATAATATCATCCGCACTTAATGCACGACCTTGATGTCTTGGGATGGAACGGGTAGATCGTCAATATACAGACTGAAAAGAGCAGGCGATAGAACTCACTCCTTGAGGTACGCCGGCAGCATGGATTGGGATGCTATTGGAGACTGATACTGCCCTTGAAATGGCACATGTTGCCCGACATCCTTTGGTGGAATGCGGTTTATCCACCGCTTCTGCCAGGAGCGGAATGGTAGACCTTAACAGGCTCCTCCGAGCAAAATGCCCAAAATTTACAGTGTCAAAAGCGCTTCGTTAGGTCGAGGGCTACACCTACCACGGTACGCTGAGGTTTCATGGCATTGAAGCCGTCCAAAAGCTTATAGCTCACAATTTCCAGCATCGGGCCGTAGTGGTGGAATGTAGCAGCTTTACGGAAACCATGTTGATGCTGTTGTTTGCTATTATGTTCGGCAAGCTCCTCCCACAGCCAATTTTTCCGCAACTTTTGGCAATAGGTGAGAGAAGACTGATTGGCCTGTAACGCTTTTGCCGTGGATGGTGATTTACCCGGCTTCGGCAATGGGATGACGCGATATGCTACTTTCCAATCTTGAGGTAATGTACAGGTGCGAAACGGTGTATTAATGACGTCAGCTTGAGCAGGGGTAGTAGTTCATTTGGCAGTCTCTTTAGAACTGCTGGGCTCAAAGCATCTGGCCCTACTGCCTTCGAGTTACTCATTTCCTTGATAACCTTCTCGACCTGAGCAGGGCGTCACTGCATCATCTTCAGCCATGAGTTTCCAATTTACAGGAGTTCCCGAACGGTTATTTCTATTCTGCTTCTCTCTTTTTGATTTAGTTATGAAAAAATGCTTCCCAAGAGCATTTGCGGCCTCTTTCCCTGATTTGAAGACTCCGCCGTCGAAGATTCAATCGTGGAATTGTTGGCGGAGGTGATCTTTCCAGAGATCGCTTTTCAAAGCCTTCCACGTTGCTGCCAGCATCACTCCTGAAGTTCATCCTTCTCAGTTAGACTTTTCCCAAGATTGCTTTCTTGTGCCATATCAAAGGTCCATCCTGAGTCTCATTATCCCAGCTCAGCAATGTCACTGGGTCAAGATGATTAGCAGCTCTCTTTGCGTCCCTTGTCCTTATCTTCTGAAGTGTCTCCCTGGTGACATTGGGAAAGAAGGTCTTGACACGACCTTCAGGGATCGCAGCTTTCATCGCCTTCCTGATGGCATCAGAGAGGTGGATCCGAGATGCTCAACCTACGCGTGGTGGATCTGTGGAGTCGACTACCAAGATCAAGAAGACTCATCAAACGAGCGTCAACAACTCCACGAGGAGTTTTTCTGTATGGGAGTGTAAGTAAATGGCTGGCTGCTACCTCCTTGGTATTCTACTGTTACGAGCTGGCATTGAGAAAGAATCCTGGACCGCCATCGAAACAAGACTCCGCGATATCCATGCCGTCATTGTGGATTGTCGGCACAACATGCACGAAGCATCCAGTGCAGTGGTTGCCTTGGCTGGGTACACCTCAAATGTTCGGGAGGTTAACTAGTTACAGTGATTACACTGATGCCTATTGACGTTATGTGTCTTGTATTAATTCACCTTCTACGGTTCCTCTTCACTTTAGTCTCTCAACATTTTCAACTCAATATTAATGGCTTGCATTTGCAAACTTATGGAACTTACATTGTGTACATTGAACGCTCACAACCTGATGTCATCCTCCTACAGGAGACCAAACTTAGCGTGTCCTCCTTCTCCCAGCCCCCGCCTTCCCCGGCTATACATCCTATCCATTATTCCCCGTACATCACATGGCGGTGGCGTGTCAACTTTTGTTTAAATCTTCAATTCCATCTCACCTTATTGACCTTCCCAATGACAATGTTGTTGAATGTATAGGAGTTCATATATAGTATTGCAAAGCTGTCCTCACTCTGGATATTGTCAATGTTACATTCCCCATCCACCTCTTGTCCCAACGCATTTGATCCCACACCATACTTACATGATGTAATTTTCAATCCTCTCTCATCTTCATCTGTTGTCATGGCTGGTGACTTTAATGCTCATTCACCCTTCCTGGTTCTCCTCCTTAGATCCCGATGTCTTTGAGGGAGAACTTCTTGAGCTTTTGCGGATGATTGTGACCTAATTCCTATAAACGAAGATTCTCTACTCGTCTCCCATCGACAGGCAGGCCACTCCCTCACCTGATGTCACGTTCGTTTTCCTCTTCCGCTTGCCATGTCTTGTAACTGGTTTCACATCTGTGGCCATGGCCAGTGATCATGTACCCATCAGCACTAACATTGGATCCTGTCTTCTCTTAATAGTCATCTCGCACCTTTTTCTGGCTCCGTAAGCAAATGTTACATTAACTACGAGTAAGGCTAACTGGGTCCTGTTTAAGGCACCGGACACCCCGATAAATAATTTTCAGATTTCCTTGCCGCATCTTGGAGAGAGTCACACGCTGATCACAGTGGTATCTCTGAAATCGTCCAAGACCCCCTTTGAACAGAGTTATGGCTCTTCAAAGATGCCTATAAATTTTAGGGTGAAAAATTGGTGGGACAGGGTTATCTCGGGCTCATGTTTCATCTTGTTCGCAATCGTTGCGTGAGAGAAAAGCAGGATAAGAGACGAAGTTAGGAATGGACTGGAGAACGATGACTTGTTGGAATGCATCATCCATTTAGCCGCTATCGAGTTTGAAAAATCTGTTAGAGGTCGGGCCTGTGGTAGTGGCGAAGGGGTCGGGCCTGGTGGTCCTTATATCTCGCTTGTTGGAGAAATGAGATCTGGCATTTGTGCGTGTTATACAGGAGGTCTTTTACAAAGTGCAATCTCAAAATTCATGTCAGGGTGTACTGTGCCTTTAGGAGGTGCTGCTCAGCCGGGTAGCCAACTGTCTATCCGCTAGCTGGCTCTGTTCATGACAAACAAAGTTCGTCGTCGACACCTGTATGCAGTAAGCCTCCAGAATAGCCATTCCGACCGGTCGTGTAAGAACGTTCCACTCACTAACGTACCAAAGGAAGCACTGGAGCTAATCACACACCGGGACGACAGACGCCAGAACTGATCCTTCCGATCCGTGCATTTCACTACTGTCCAGATGAGATCTCTAAAGTGCTGAACGACTACTAAGCAGAAACGCTGGAGGACGAGTACAGCCGAATCCATCAATTTTGCGGACTGATAGCAAACAAGCGTGGAACCATTCTGAAGCGACTATCTAGTGAAGAAGATGGCACCTGCGCGCAATACGCTTGAGAGTTCCCCTCAGGGCAATTTGGAATTCGTGATACAAGGCTGCCTGTCAACATTGACAAACTCTCATGCTTCTGCTTCATCTCGCCGCAACAAAGAGCACCAGATGTACTTTACGTGCGATCAGAAAACTCAGTCGACGCTGATATTGTACCTGCCATAACTGCTTCTACCGTCAGTCTATACTACCATCATCAAGTCGATGGAAAATTCCGAGGGCGAAGGACCAGACGTGCATCTCAGCCATTTCAAATGAAGCAGAAACGTTGCCGGAACAGTACGCAGAGAGGGTACTCAGTGATCATTATTTATTCGTCGTTTACCACTGGTATTATTCCTGCTCGTTGGAAACAAGCGACTGTTCTCCCCAGTTCTAAGCCTGGCAAACCAGAAGATAAAGCAACGTCACACCGTCCCATATCCCTATTGTCCCCTATCGCTAAGTTGGCGGAGAAAATCATAAACCCGCATCTCGGGTGCCACTACACTGGCAGAACGTCTCCATCAGCATATAAGCTTCAAAGAAGGCTCACTCCACCATCACCGCATTAACGTCAATATCTGAACACATCATTGCTGGTTTCAATCGTAAAATGCTCCGCCGGTAAGTCTGAATTGTCGCAATTGATGCTCTGACTGCCGCTTTTGACAATCATCAGCACTTCCTTGCTATCAAAATCGATTCTGGACTGTGACATGCCCGACTGGTGCAAACGATGGACCGATGGACCGACAACTTCGTCAAAGATCCGCTCCATACGATGTGATTTGACGGACACCTATCAGAAAGTCGGTTCCGCTTGAGAGGCGGGCGTTCCTCAAGGTGGAGTATTATCACCAAGCTATTCTCCTTATATCTATCCGATATTCCGAAGCCGCCAGCCCAACATTCACTTATGTCTGTATGCAGATGATATCACAATTGTAATGCACTGACTCTGTTATCGATCGTGCCACTACGGAGATGAACAAATACCTCTGCAGCCTGTTGATTTCTCGAATCAGAAGCAGCTAAAGGTCTCTCCTTCAAAGTCCCCAGCGTCACTCTGTACTTGTTCTGCAACGGCTGAGCACATCAGCTACATCCCAGGAGTTCTCTGGGAAGGTAACCAAGGTTGCCTCTCTTGAAGCACCCTCGGCTGCGCTTGGGAATCTTTCTGGATCCTTCACTGCGCTTTAATGAAAACACGCGCATCCGGCTGCAACACTGCCAACACGCGAAATAACATCCTCCGTGCTCCTGGCGGGTCGTACTACCTGGGGCCATTGCTAAAGCAAGGAAGTCTTACGCACGACATATAGGCCATGATACAGCCTACTCTGGAGTATGGAGCCCCGATATGGACTGCAGACACCTGTCGGACGCCTCTTCTGGAGCAAGCTACAACGTGTACAAACACTGCACTTCGTGTCATGCTACTGGCTGCCCAAAATCAACACCTATATCCCACATCTTCACCAAGAATATGCCCTACTTCCTGTCAAGCAGCACTGCCAACTGCAGTCACAACAGTTCCACATCAGGCATAGTCAGAATGCCACACATCAACTACCCCCTCTTGTCATCAGACCCCCATCCTCGTAATATTCGCTTACCGCTGCACGCTGCCATTTCTACAGTGGATCGTCAAAAGATGGGTACATCGACTGAGGCTCCACAAGGAAGAAGGCTGCAGCAAATCAGTGGAACCACACAGATTCGTATCTGATACTAATACCTGTCCTGTACTTTCCTAATCCAGTCCTTGGTAGTGTTACTCCTACGATTCGATGACGGTGAGAAGACTCTGCCCAGACGCTCCCGCGTCACTCTAGCGGGTCTACGTTGCGGTCATTCTTCGTACCTCCAAAGCCCCTGCGTACATAGGATCGTTGAATCGGTCCCGGATAAAATGTCTGACTGTCAAAATACTGGTCATGATTCACTACATCTATTTTCATGCTCTGCCAGACCTACTCCGCTGTCTGCTCGTGATATGTGGAACAAGCCGAGTGATGTTGCCGCCTTTCTGCGCCTATGAGAAGAAACTCCAATGTGGCTGATAAGAAGAAAGAAGATCAGAGAGAGGTGGCGCTCCTTCTGGTGTGTACATTGCCATTCCACGGATATTCGGCCGCTTGGCGGAGTGCAACCTCCTGAACAGGCTCCAGTCTGCAGGCCTCAATTGAGATAAGAACGATGACGAACACCTGTATAGGGAGCAAAGAGAGTTAGAGAGATCGATATTGACAAAGACCGGAATGTGATCACTGGAAAGAGTTGTGGATGTAGACCAAGAGCAGGCATTAGAGAAGATTAGAAGAGACAAGGGAGAAGTCTGGGCTGGAGGATCGACCGTAGGCAGGGAGACAGAGTGGGCTGGCCATCGTTAAGGATAAACAGGTCGCACTCATCCGCCCATTCTTCGACGTCATTTCCTCTAGCATCAGAATCGAGCGACGAGCAGAACGTGCGAGCATTGAAGTCACCCGCAAAGACAATTGAGGGAGATAGAGAGCAGTCATACAGCTGCTTGAGTAGAGGGTTAGGGTTGTAGGTTGGTGGACAGGATGTAAGAGGAGGAATGTATATATTGAAAAAGAAGAGTCGAGTTTTTAGAGGTAGATGGATGGGGATGTACTCGAGAGTGCCATCCACTGGAGTGTTTGGAATGATGTGAGAGGAAGAGACGACAGAACAAAAGTAGCGACTCCGCCTCCTCCTGAGATGACCTAGGATTATGATATGCAGTGTAGCCCAGGATGTTTGGATGTCGAGAGGTAGCAGAGGGAGAGAGTTTGGTTTCCTGAACCATGATAACATCCGGGTGATGAGTACCGGGCGAAGAGATAATTCAGAAAGCTTGGCGCGAAGGCCGTTTAGATTGATGTGTGTACAATAGATAGAGGGCGGTTGGTAGATGAGGAATTGGAGTTACTGGAGGCCAGACACACAATACAACGAAAGGAAGAATCGTGGTTCCTCACAAGTGAGACCCGAACAAGAAGTGCACCCACCTTTGGCATCAAAACATTGGACGCTGGTTTCCATACCAATTGACATCTCTGTCGCATGTGGCACATGGGTACTTCTTCTTCTTCGCGGGTCCTGGGTTCCTCTCGACGCCGGCTCTTTGCAGTAGGATCTTCAGGAGAGCTGCGGCCAGCCAGCACCTCTCCATGACAAAAACCATCTCCGCGGAGGGATTGACGTCGGTTTGCACGGAGGTGGTCTTCTTTCCTCCACACTGCCACGGCACGAACGTACGACATCTCGGCTCCATGGGCCAGCCAAGTCATAGAGCCGAGCCCCACCTTTACTGTCTATTTATATCGGAATGGATTTGCTGTACGCAGTTGCAGACGACCGCTTTAGAAGTTTACAGAGCTAGAATATAGTGGTGCTGGGACGAATATCAATCATGTCAGGACCTCGCGGTCACAGCATGATTCTGTTTGCAGTACGTGATGCAGCAGCGCCTGTCTGCAACTGCGGACCGAAATTTTTGTCCGATAGAGACTGCAGCTCCATTAAAGGTCTGCGTCTTTGGTGTTCGTCATGTGACAAGGGCATTCCATGGAAGTAAATAGCTGTGAAGCTACCGACCTGGCTCGGCTTGGGGCAGAAGGTTGGAACCAAATAATAAGTTTGGGTCCGTCAGAGTGAGAAGGAGCGATTGGTCATTCCTAAAGCTCGTGATCAACAATTATAGTTCTCCATGACTGACGTACTGCTGACTTCAACCGGCCGGGCATGCACGAGGAAAGGGTTCACCGAAAATTGAAATTTTAAAGTAATCAAATATTAAGTGTGTTAAATTTGAGTGTTGAAGTTGTGTTGTATTGAAAATGTTAAATTTATATTTTTACTAGACCGCAGATTCGCATCGCTCATTTAACCGCGTTTTCACGTTTATTACGATTTGTTCACGATTCGTTACGATTTTAGTCCCAAGTTTCGTAATTCGTAAATCGTGAAAAAAATTGCCAAAAACACCCGTAATTCGTAAATCGTAAACCGTAATTCGTAATTACGCACAGCCCTGGTGGACACGCGGTCCATTAAGTGTTAACTATAGGTAGTCGCGTTGCAAATATTATCATGCTATCATCGGAGCGGAGCGGTTGTTTCTAGTTGCATTTTCACCAATGCGTCTTCTCAAAAATGATAAAGCTATCATAGCAGCGTTGCGACGTCCCCCACCCCCCCCCATCCAGACCTTGACGATAGGTAAGCCGGCTCCACGTAGATGGAATCCCTATGACGAGGTTTGAGGTATCTCTGCTCGAAAAACCTCAGTAGTGTATGCGATAGAAGTTCTACATTTGTAATCATATTAATATGATCAACAATTTCGAGTACCCATTAAGAATAACTTGAATGATTCTCAAACTTCTCACTGCTCTAATTATGTGTGCTCTCAGCGAATCTCCCATTTTTATGTACCAGTCATCAATAAGTTGAAATACCATTCTTAAGTCCTAATCACCGAGTTTGGAAAAACGAATGAACAGAAGCATCCCATTGAAAAGGGTTTGCTTCGAACCAGTGGTAGTCCAATGTTGATTAATCACATGGTGTTTGAAAACTCAAGAATGTCTTCAACATAATATAAACCCGTTCCTCAGATTGATTTATCCGGAGTCGGAAGCCGTTCTCAGTTTCTTGATAAAATATTGCAAGACTTGTGGAACTTGAGTTCTTGTTCAACTACAGATCGAGAACAGGCGAGAGAAAGCACTGCAGTGGCAAGAAAGCGCGCTGCAATACTACGCCGCGACGTGACCGCCCGCCCGGGAGGGATGATTTTTAGACACGATCCACTTTTTTCTTTCTTTCCTTCGGTTTTGCTCTGTTGCTTCTGTTGCTTGAAATTCTGTTGCTTGAAATTGCTCTGTTTTCCTAGAGTTCGTTTTCTATACATCAATTTGCAAGTTTTTGTTTTGTTCGATATGGACAAACCTCGTTTTCCCATCCCTCTACTCAGACACGCTCACGGTTGTTCAGCGGAGGAAAAGGGCTTATCGGTGCAACGGCGGGAGCAAAAACGGGGAGCAGTCGAATTGTCGGTTGCACCGCAGATACAGAGAATTTCAAAACACCGGGACGGTTATTTGGCGGTAGAAAACGGGGTGACGGTGCAACGGCGGGGACATGCTCTACCGTCAATTATGTGACATGTTCCGTAACTCAGACAAAAAGACGGGTGCCGCCATCAACATGTTTTGACGAAAGTATCAACAATGATACGGGTATAAAAGGCTCCTAATCTCACAGTAAGCCTGTCGGCTCTTCGGAGCCGGACCTGGAAGGTGGCTTCGAGTCAACTTCCAGAAGATCCACCGTAAGGCCATTTTCAGAGTTCGATCGCCGAGCGACGCGATGGGATGATAAACATGAGCATCGATCGAGATCGCGTCGCACGTCGATCTGTATTCAAAACATGTCATCGCGGCGATCAGAGATCGCACTCTGAAAGAGGCCTAAGGCGTAGGATAATTTTTGTTGCCGAGAGGAGGGGGCTCCTCACGGCTTGGGGGGGGGTGCACGCCACCAAAGAGGTGCTCCCGCCGCAGCGGTGACCGTGGCGGCGGGAGCACGTCTTTTGTGGAGTTCCCGTTAGGGATGCCCTAGGGGTCCCTTCTGCGGACTCGGGAATACCCACTGGGGCCGGATGCACCAACGCGCTTGGTTGGGCTAGGGGCAGGGCAGTCGACGTCATTGAAGATCGCAGTGCGAGGGCAGTAGATCATCTAATCAATCGTGCCCCAGCTGTGTTTTTCGCTGCTCTAGCTGCCCCAGCCTCTGAGCTGGGGCAGCTGGGGCACGATTGTTTTGTTGATTTATAGAGTTTTTCAATGGCGCAGACTGCCCTGCCCCCGCCCCGACCCGGCCCAATGATGCATTCGGCCCCAGGCCCCACCTAGGATGTATTGAAAAACGCGTGATCGGCAATCTGGTTCGGTTGTACTGCGGTGTCAGATCGGTTGAATGGCGGTGAAAGATCGGTTGCTCCGCCGGAGCAACCGACGTTTCCCCGCCGAATAACCGCCCATGTGTCTGTGCGGTTGTACGGAGGATGAGTATCGGTTATACGCTGGATGACCAGGGAGGGGCAACCGACATTGCCCCGCCGAATAACCGCCCCCTTGTCTGAGTAGTTATTATTATTATTTTTTGCTTTGATTACATCGAACGGTTGCTCTCATTCTGAATCTTCGTTTTTAGTGTGTTCGTAGCTAGTCGTATAGGTCTCCATACTGAGGCTGGTTTTTGTTCTCCCAAAAAAGTCTGTTATGGCGGATCTCGACGCGGAGTTAGCACTGTAAGTGTTCTTTTCAATCCTTTATGATTTTTTTTGTTTGTATCATTCAGTTCATGTCAAGAGTGTGTCCTCATTTTCGAGCTTTACAGGGTATTCCTCTCTTCCCATCTCTACCTGGTCGCGAAGAGCAGCGAGGTGCATAGTGTTTGCTCATCCCAATCCTAATCTAACATCTTCATCTCATGGTTACAACCGTAACTATCATGCGTAAAATGTTAATGTATCACTCATCGTTAGCACAATCGTGAAGACTGAGCTCTGAACATTGCTGTTTAGTATATATTTGCTGCCCAAGCGATTATTTTCCGAGATTGGTCGTTGGGGCGGAGTGCAGAATTCTCTCAACTGCAGAAGTAATGAAGGATCGTAAGGGTTTCCTACACTGTGACTAGTATCGCAATATTCTAAAGAGAACGGAAGCGCCTTTGGATTCTAGGAGGTTACGCTATTCATGGGGTTGTACGGGGCATTAGTGTTTCTATGAGTAAATACCGTGCGGAGCCGAATGCGACAAGGGCATGAAATGATGACACGAGTTGCATTTCCATATCAGACCGATAGACTCAAAATCTTCTTCTTCTTCTTTGCAGCCACATAGAGGGTTTTGTCATAGGCGGAGGAACTGGGCGACTAGTAGTGGATTCGTCCATAGGTCCATTGGTGTCAGCGTGGTAGGTCTCTCCGGACAGTTAAATAAATGTGCCGTATCATAGCCGACGGTGCCGCAGTCCGGGCACACATCAGATTTGCTGCTGTCAATCTTGCTGACATAAGACATTAGCATTGTAGAGTGACCACAGCGTAATGATGCGAGCGTGCATCACGCCCTTCTTCCGAGTTGAGACTCTGAGGTGCAGATGGGGGGCGGTATATCTCCTAGTATAGGATTTATGGCCGCCTTCATAAGATGACACCGTACGAACTTGGTGTGCTCCTCGCGCAAAAGACGGAGTCGTTCTTGCTGTGAGTCGTGCCATCTTTGCAAATTGACTTTGTTTGGAGCATCGGCGAATGGCTTCCTTATACTTCTCTCTCTTACGGGGTTTAGCACTCTCCACGACGGGCGATTTGGTTGCTTTATAATGTTAATGCGGAGTTGCTGGGCCTGGAGCTGGCAGTGCTCCTTCACTGGTAATAGACGGGTCTCAGCATGCAGGTGCTCGATTGGGGAACTCCTTGCACATCCGCTGGCGATACGGAGAGCAGCATTTTGTACTCGTTGCATCTTTGCCCAGGAGGATTCTGAAACGAGATGCTGCCAAACCGGTGCGGCGTACTCCAGGGCGGGCTGAAGAATTGCCTTATACGTTGTGAGTATAGTCTCCTTGCTGCTACCCCACGAAGTGCCGCCCAGGGCCCTGAGAACGTTGAGCTTAGCTTTAACGACTGCCTGCTTCTGCTCGGTATTCTTATGAAACTTGAGTGACGGATCGAGCACAAGACCGAGCAGCTTAGGAAAGCGAGCAGCAGGCAAACGGTCTCCATCCCACACGACATCCGGATGAGCGCTGTGTTCGGATGGGTCCGTCGTGAGAACGGACACTGACGACTTGGCTGCAGAGATACTTAGCATCTTGCGGTCGAAAAAGCTCTTCATTGTGATCAGGTACTCGTTGATCTTGTTGGCGGCCACATGTAAGTCCCGATCTCGACACATGATTGTTATGTCATCAGCATACGCGACGACCTTGATGTCCTGTGGAGGCTCAGGCATATCTTCGAGGTACAGATTGAAGAGGGCTGGCGGTAGAACCCCGCCCTGAGGGACTCCAGCTGCCATAGGAATACTGTTGGAGACATGGTTCTGAAACATGACTCTTGCCCGCCGACCTTTAATAAAGGCCGATATCCAGCGCTTCTGCCAAGATGGTATTGACGAATCCAGTATGTTGCCTGACAGGACTCCAAGGTTAACCGTATCAAATGCCTTGGTGAGATCCAACGCAACAGCTACAGTTCTCAATGGCTTGTTAAAGTTGAACCCGTCGATAGCATAGCTGGTAGTTTCTAGCTACGCCGTAGATGTGGAATGGAAGCCTCCTGAACCCATGTTGAAACAACTGCTTCTCGTTGTGCTCCGCTAGATCCTTGACAATGAGCTTTTCGGCCACCTTGGCGAAAGGTGACATCAAGCTAATAGGACGATATCCCTTTACTGATGACTTAGGTTTGCCATACTCGGGCAACGACGTTGGCTGTCTTCCAGTGTCGCGGAATAGTGCAGGAGCTGAACGAAGTATTAATCATATCAACGATGAGCGGAAGGATCTCAGTTGGGAGCTTCTTCAGTACAGCAGGACAAATGCCGTCCGGACCGACAGCTTTGAAGTTCCGCATGTTCTTTATAATCTTCTCTACTTGCGCCACAGTGTACGCTTCGGCCGTGCTCATGAGCGGGAGGCGGCACAGCTCTCTTACTGTCACTCTATTTTGCGGACTCAAAATCTCATATGGGTGCTGTAGAGCATTTTATGCTCTTGTGGCAGGGTAGGTCACGAGGATTGGACAATGCCAATTGTACTCCGACCTCCCTAGGGCAGCTAGGCACTAGACCTTCCAAGAGCATTTCTTCGGCGCTCTCCTGCCCCCCCCCAGAACCGCTAAATGGCATGTTTTTTGTTGTAAAATTTAGAGAAGAGGGTGCTATGTGGCAGGAGGGGGAAGGGCACTGTTGTATCGCAATTGGCCACGCCCATTTTTCTGTGCCGCAATGACTCTCCTGATTTTGGCAGGGGAGGGAATTCCCGGAGAAAGCCCCCGTCCGACTTGGTCGAGAAACCTGCTGAGTCCGCTGCGGAAAAACCGTACTCGACCGTCTGCAACCGACTGAGTCCGGTTGCCCCCAGCGCCACCCAGTTCCTCTTCGAAACCTGCAATCGATAGTCAGCGGCAGCAGCAGGTGGGGAAGAGCGCAGACGACGAGAGTCGGGATACAGCGGAACTCGGCAGGTTGCAGTCGGCCGACGAGGCCCGTATCTTGCCAGTGAAAGAGCATTGTCAGCTCCAGGCTCAGCAGATGTTTATTAATGTCCTTAAGCAACCTAATCATCCGTCGAGAAGACTATTAAATCCCGTGAGAGAGAGATCGATCAGAGTGCCGTTTGCCGATGCTCCGAACAAAGTGAATGTACAGAGATGGACCGACTCGAATCAAAGAACGGCTTCGTCTCTTACGCGCGGAGCACACCCGGTTTGTGAAGGATCATCTCGCCAAAGCGGCCGTCAACCCTATTCTCGGTGATGTGCCGCCTAGGGTATGTGATACCGAGTCCGAGCTCGGTAGGCGCGCCAGGTGTATCCTCGCTTCGTTGCGCTGCGGACATTCTCCATTGCTTATGTCTTACCTGCACAGGATCGACAATAGTCAGCCTGACGTGTGCCCGGACTGTGGAAACCAAGGCCACGACACTAAACACCTATTTGACTGTCCGAAGAAGCCAACAACGCTCACTACAATAGACTTGTGGACGAATCCAGTGCTGGTCGCCCAGTTTCTCAACTTGTGACGAAACCCCTCTCAGTGGCTGCAAAGAAGAAGAAGAAGCAGTCGGCCGAAGAAAATGCACCCAAATCGCGTGAGAAACTCCTATATCGCTCGGGTGGGGTGAGGATGATTGCGGTTGAGACGCAGCGGGACTCAGTCGGTGCATTGGCCCCGCCCTTGTACGCATGAGAACCATCAGTATCGACCGGGGGGGGGATTCCGGTCGCAAGAAAACGGTCGCAGTCGGACTCAGTGAGTTGATTTTTTGGAACCGGTCTCCCACGAATTCGTTGCGTATTGGCCCGGTGGGACTCAGTAGATCCACCGACTCTGACGGTTGATTAAGTGCTTAAATCAAGTGCGGCACGGTGAAATGGGCGTGGCCATGTGCACCGCGCCACAGTGCCCCCCCCCCTGCCACACAGCACCAAGAAGAGGAATAACATATTTTAATAAATGTAAAATTTGAAGAGGAGGAATCATTCTGAAAAAAGCATTCAGATTGATCGACTTGATCTCTTTAGCGGAGCTCAGACCCCCCCACCCCTCCTTCCCTCCGCGGATCTAACCCTCTTCTGTGGACATCCACGCCCTGCACCCTGTCTTGTGGAAATCGGCACCGCTCGGTATTCCTCGTCTAGTGTTCATATGAAACGTAGGAGTCATCTCGGGAACTGTTAGAAGGGTTTTTTGAAAGGATTCAATGAGTATGACCAGGAGAAATCGGGCAGATGTGTGTGACATTCTTTTTAAAAGGCTGGTTCCATTTGTATCAAGGCTGATCCTCGGATTGAAACCGCTTGGGGGGGCCGCTCAAGAAAATGAAATGATTTATCCATGAAAATGAAAATTTGGGCTGATATCATATGCGTGATAGCGTTATCAGTCATTGTTTTCGTGGAGACTCCATGGAGATACTTCGACTTCAGGAAACTGTATCATTCATTCTCCAACTGAGTCCTGAGTGCCCCTCCCCCCCCCCTTAGCGGTGTCATACCTGATCCTCTGCTACTCAGGTACTCAGGGCGACGGCCGGCGAACCTCTATGCCGAAAACGAAGGCTGGCGCCCCACATTTCGAGGGTGCCGGCCAGCGGCGAACCATGCTGCATGCGACGCACACGCAGCGCGGATATTGGCTCTTTCGCGAGCCACAAAACACGTCACGCCATCTTCGATTCGGCCGGTTGGAGAGACAATTGATAATGCTCACGAATGATCACGGCGTAACAAGCTTATCAAGTGCACAGCCGGTATAAAAGGCGCCTCATCTCACTGGAGTCCTCATTCGGCATCCTAATGCCAACCCTGGAAGGTGACTTCGAGTCACTCTCCGGAGGCCAGCGTGTTTTTGACCGCTGAGGGGATAGGCGTATCCCCACGGCTGGGGGTTGCGGTTTTCGCCGCGATCCGCGGGGAGGGTGCTTCCTCACCGCAGACTGCGGCGGACCGAGGCGGGGCGTTTCTCCGCCGTAGGGCCGGGCTAACATGCTCGATGTAAACAATAATACAAATAACGATCGCGGGCCATCTGGTAAAGGTCGGCGGGCCATCGACATGAAGCTGGCCGGCGAACCAAAAGCGGGCGGCCGGAGGACGGAGACCGCGGGCCAGCTGGGAAAGGTTCGCCGGCCGTCGTCCTGAGTACCTGAGTATGTGTTGACCTCTGGTGGGTCCCTGAGAGTTTTGGCCGCGAAATAGTCGCTAAATAATGATCGCCGCGAAATAGCCGAGAAATAGTGCTCTCTAGGTAGGTATACGGCGCATTCCAGAGGCATGATTCTGATGTCAACACCTCCATTGGTTCAATTACCCAAGTTTGAGGTTCTTGGACCTGGTTCAGTCTCTGAAGGCGCTGCCCAACCGCTGGAAGCCCCGGTTGGTGGCCCGGCGACGATTGCGTCTTGATTACTTTTAATCACTTCCCGTTATTTCTCGGTTATATCTCGGCTATTGCTTGGCTATTTCTTGTTTGTTTCGTTAAAAGCCGAGAAATATCCGGGAAATTGCCCATCAGGAGCCGCTGAGGAGCCTGGTCGTCTATTTCTCGGTCAAAACTTTCAGAGGTAGCTTTGGCCAGAACCGCCAGACATAGAGTGGGCTAAGATTCGTCATCTTACCTGTAAGTCATCAGTTCGGTGAAAACCGGCGTTTTCTGTTTCCGCTCTTTTTTGTTTCAACAGTAGGTCTTTTTTAATGGGTTGTTATGGTTTTAGTAGTGTAGCTTCATTTGACCTCTACTAGGTTTGCGTAAATGAAAAATTAACGGGAGTTTCTCCCTTCACCGTGTATTCTGTTAATTTCCTTCGACAGTTTTTCTCTCGAAGCCATGCATGAGAAAATTGTCAGTGGAGTTGAATCATTAGACTTTAGAGGCAAAACGAGTTTAATTCTTTTTCTATTTACTCCTCTGTAAAATTCAGTTTATCCCATTGAAATAGACCATTCAGTTTCGAGAACGAAATATCATCAATAGTTGCCGCACCAGCTCCCAAGAAGAAGAAGAAAGTCGCAGTTGAAAATGGTGAGCAGAAGAAGGAAGCGAAAGATGTTGAAGTAAGAAGCAGCCCTAGCGCGGAAACCTTAACCGTGCCTACCATCACTGTTGCTCAAGCCACTGTGGTTCCTACTACACTTCCTTTGATTACTGCAGGTACCCTGATTTCCACCTAACTAGGGAACCTCGCTTGGTGCTCACCGGATTAGAAAGGTATTGAATGTATTCTGGTCGATTCAGACACGTTCTGTCCTAATCAGAAATGAGATTTTGCTGAAGACGTCCGACTGTCAGAAATAAGTTACAGCCTGTCAACGTTCGTTTTTTTTTCAGGGCTAAGCTGAAAGCCACATCAGCATGTCTAAAAATTGCTTACAAAGGCTATTTCACATGCTGAACATGGGAATGATGCCAGTTTTCTGGTTTTCGGAAATTTAATCGCTAGGGCTCAGTTAATTACAGACTCGAGTCCACGAGCCCACACTCGTAGAGTGTCTACCTTGAATGAATCTGGTCCGCCTGGAAGCGCTCCGAAAAACACTTCAGATCTGAGTTAAATTTTTGCTGTGGGGGTTGGTTGTGGTGCTTATTGCGAATCTGTGGTCCGTTTGCCTTAGCTCGGTAGATCAGAACTGTGTTGTGGGGGTTATTTGTAGTGTTTAACACGACTTCGACGCGGTTTATCGATTATCGATAGGTTGCGGTAGGTTACGGTGGGTGCACGATAGTTTGGACGAAATGTGAAGTGAATCGTAGTGGTTTTCGGTGTGCTGAGCACGAATTTGAGATCCATTTGGCTCTTCCTCTAAAAACTGCGCCCTCTAACAGACATTATACCTACCGTAACCTATAGTAATCCTCAAAATGTTGACATAAAGACCCCAAATTCGTGATCAGCCACTGAAATAACCACCACATAGGAGTTTTGAGTTAAATCCAAATTAATTTTTTTAAACACCCTAAAAGTTGTCTGATACCCCCTTACCCTTTCGCAAAGTTGCAAAAATGCACAACTTTGTTCAGAGGTGGACTCAGCAAAATCTTATTTCAGATTCGGAGATAGTGTGCCAGAGTTGACCAGAAAAAAATTAGTCGCCTTTCGAATCTAGGGGAACGCCGTGCAAGGTTTCTAGTAATTCCTTTGCTCCTGAGCTTTATACTGCTGGTTCAGCTCCAATGATTCAAACACTTCCGGCTCCAACTGTAATGGCCCCATTTCTGCCACGAGTCGGTGCATTGCAAATACCGGGAGTTACTATGATGCCTCCTCCTGTGCCTCCGCCAATTTTCGTCCCTAACCAGGCATTTCGAGCTCCGCCAGGATTTCCACCTATGCCAATCCCGAATATCTTCCTACCTCATCAGGTGAGCTTTTAGCTCTTCATTTTATTTCTATGAAATTCCCTTCTTGTGGCGTCCGTTTCGCTTTGAAAGCTCAGTTACTGAAAAGCGTGGAATGAGTGATCAAGGGTTCTCTAAACGAGGTTCTAGATTTTTGGGATTTCTCCGTTCAGCATCCTCTGGATTATTTGAAGAATATCCTTTGTTTCTCCTGCACATACCTTTGTTTTCACAAGCGTAGGTTCATTCTTTTGAATTTGTGAGTCAGCAAGGAGGCGATTGCTGAAGAGTTCGATCTCTCTCATAGTTCAAACTGCGTCGCTCCGGGGTGGACCTTCATGGCAAGCTCCCACCATGGAGGCAGCTTCTGCTCGCCCCATCTCGGGATTGGATCGTGTGTATAAGAGTGAGGTGATTAGCTAACTGTGGAAGCGCGAGTGTGCTGGAACTCTCCCCAGCTCCATCAGGAAGGGCTGCACACCTGTGGCCGCGTTCATTAAACATATTGATCTTTTCTGCCACCTGAGATCGACGTAGCAGGCAGCCACGACGCTCTCTGTCCACCAGCTAGGCTATTAGGAGCCTTCTTGCCTACCCGACAGGTAGCCAAGAATCTTCCTGTCTACCCGCCGGGTACATCGAGTGGAGTTTGGACCTTCCCGGGAGCCTCCCGAAGTCTGATGAAGGCGGCCACTGGGAAAGGATACATGAGACAGTGCGCTTATATGATTGACTGCACAGCCTTTTTCTTACGGCGAGCGAACGACGGTGGCACCGTGGGGCCACCGATATTGCCCCTACGTGCAACCGACACTCCACCACCAATCATTCGATTATCCACCGCCACTCAAACGGTTTCACACTGCGGTGCAACCGAACCAAGTCCCGGGTGGTCCCACGGTTCACGGTGGGGTGCACCCCACCGTGGACCGTAGGGAGATGGTCCCACAGTTGGGTACCACCTCCCCCTTCTGACCCGTGGGGAGATCCCCTAGGCGACACAAGTTATCCTCCAGCATGTGGTAGATCTTCTGGAAAGTGACTCGAGACCGCTTTCCACGTCTGGCTGCGAAGAGCCGGCTGAGGCACACGGTTAAATGAGGAGCCTTTTACACTCGTATCATTGCTAATACTTTTGTCTAAACATGTTGATGCATGGAATAATATGAGAATTCATGCGCCGTTCAACCGCTTCTGTGCGAGCGGCTGCGTCGTTTGCCAACTTTGTCCGCGGTGGCACCGGCAAGTCGACTCCTCCTCTTTTTTGCTCCCGCCGTTTCACCGACAAAGTCTTTTCCCCCGCCGTACAACCAGTCCCGTGTCTGAGTGAGGCTGATTTCGGTGACGCGAGACCTCTACAGTGTATATCATGCATATCGATTCACGGTTGATATGGGTGATAAACACTCAAATGCGTGCCTTGTAGCGGTAAATATGATCATTGCCTGAGCCACTTTTTGAGCAGTTTTGTGCCCAAACCCGTGTCGAAGTTGCAAATTTTTAGTTGCGACAGCTACCCATGAAACAGTCGGCTACGATTGAAAGTGCGCCGAAGCTTTACAGTGCAGAAGCGACTACAAGCAGCACAACCTCTGGGCAAACGGGTTCCGCTCCTGTCACTTTTGTAAGTAATCGTGTTGTGTTTGAGATGGTTGAGGGGCGAATTGGTATATTTTCAGGCTCTTGCATCGGATATTGAAGCTATGGAAAAGAGAAATGAGCATCCATCTGCATCTTCATCGAACCGGGCAAAGGATGCGAAGCCTTATAAACCTAAAAAGTATCTTCGAGCCGGCGGTGGACAAGTACGTGGCTCATTTACTGTTTTCGCATTTATAAGTGCGCAGAGAGAGATTTAATAAGTTGCTATGAAAGCCCTACACGAAGTGGTCAGCGAATTTCCTGAGTTCGTGTGTGATTTTCCGACCAAGTGAAGTCTTTTAATCATTCGGAAGCTCAGTCCTTTCTTACCTAAGGACGTTCATTCAAAAGCAACGATAAATTGTGGAAGGAAAAAACGCTCTGTCTCGCGATAATGTAGTAAAGTATAAATGGCTCGTTTGTCGTTTAAACGGTGAAATGGTTTTACTACGATTTCAACATTGCGGTTCAATTAGGATGCCAGATTTGGATTCCGCGTATTAAATCACCTCACTGTGGCGAAACTAGGAAGCTTTATCTCAAGCTAAGATTCTCACGTTTCTTTAAAGGCAGTGGTCGCGATCAAATATGCTTGTCGTCTTTTTCTCTCTAAACCCTTTTCTGGGTCTCGAGTAGTAGGACCTGTAAGAAAAAATCGCGAAAAAACCTCTGTTTTGGGCCAAATTTGAAGCCTGAAATTTCATGTCTTTTGATTGTAGACGAGCCCACTCCACATGATCGGCATCGATGACCTCTTATATCAAGAACATCAGCTGGCTTGAAGTTGAATTTCAATCATTGAACCTTCGGTTTTTTTTACACAACTAGTCAAGAACATTGACTGGAGTGCTTTCTTTCATTGCTCAACTGGTTTTATTAGATAAATGTGCATTTATTTCTTCCTCTGAATGTCGATGATTTTTGACTGCTCGGCATGAGACGGCGATCTTTTTGGTCCACGCTGTGCACGTGTGCACGAACTGGCATTTTTGGGCCTTAAAATCTCTATTTCTAGCCCGTTTTTTACCGTGCTACCTTCATAGTTTTTCAGCTGTTTTTGATCTAAGCTGATTTTTGGAATTTTTTCGATAACGTTTTTCATCGTGACCACTGCCTTTATAGAAGAAAAGTGTCATATTTCACCTCGTCGAAAGTATATTAAAATGTGGTAAAAAGCTAATTTATTTCGAAATATCAGTAGCACTTCTAAATGGACTTCTCGGCTTGGTCGAGTACCCGAACTCTGAAGGTTACATTGTTGGTTTACAGAGAGAAAGCTGTTTTTGAAGAATCCCAAATCGAAGAAGCCATCAGCTCCAGTAACTGATGAAGAGCCCTCATTCTTCCGCTTACTTTAAAGACGTGGTTTATTCCGCCAACAGTACTTTTTTGGTGCAATTAAGTTGAATATGCAAGGCTACGAAAGGAGTTGCCTTTTCAGAGCAAGCGGAAGAGCGGGAGCTTTTTGCCACTTCCTGGAGCTGATTGATTTTCGATTTCGGGTTCGTCACTACAGGGTCAGGCGGAGCTGTGTTATTCATCTATGGGTAATGAGGGAAGGGGTTTGAAAGTTTCGGCCCTTGGATGAAAAATTCGGATGGGCGATCTAAAAAAAAATGCCGGCTCAAAAATGAAATTCTGGGAAGGGTATGAAGGGACTTTCCAAAAATTTAGTCTTCAAGGGAGGGGCCTTAGCTCTGAGTCATTCTCAGCTTTGTATCTGTGAACGAATCAGGTGGTTTTCGGAGTTCAGGCACTCTCTATACTCGAGCAGCCCGGACATCAGGGGTGTATATTTTGTGAACATAAGAGCAGCACTTCGGCGACAGAGTGGTCTAGGCACCATCAGATCACAATTTCGTACTCACCGATGTGCTGTTCTTGCATTAATCCAATAGAACACCTCTAAGTCCCCCGTCATAGTCGGCCGAAGGCCGGACTGCGCCGTCCTCTCCCGTACTCCGCCGTCCCTAGTGGTCAAATGTACGCGTATCGATTAGGCTTGCGCACTGCGGACGGAGCAGTCCGGCCACAATGAGGTGATTCTCCTCCTCGGTTAGTATACGTATCGACCGGGACGGCCACGGACGGGACAGGCGGGATCAGTCCGGACACATTGGGGGGATTTTTCGATCTGAGTGAGCAATGCATTGCATACGTATCGACCGGGGTGGCTAAAGCCTATCGGCCGACTATGGCGGGGCCTGACTTACTTGACTTAATCGGTTGGCTTTCGCTTGACGCGGTCATTCCGCATCTTCACCGAGGTGTGCCGTCCTAGTAGTCAGCCGTATCCATTTTTCGCGGTCTTCAGCCACAATTTGAACACATTCCATCCAGCTGTCACTATTCCATTTCCTGCGAAACGAAACATCGCGCCTGAACTGTCTTCTGATGCCGAGTGACTTCAAATCCTCTTTAACCACATCCGTCCAGAACTTTCGCCTACCCCCATGTGGCCGTTTCCAGATAGGATTTGGAAGCATTCTTAAAGCGTGTTGTACGAGACGATCCGGCGTTCTTCTTTATATATATGCCCGAGCAGTCGAAGTCGACTTCCCACTGCTGCTTGAGATGGCGATAGGAGATGCTGGCACCTCCCTCGTGTCAAGCGTTTATGTACTGCGTCGATTTCCTTGTAAAGGTCTTCGTTATGGCATACACGCGGCCAGAAATATCCAAGCAAACGCCTAAAACGCTTCCTCTCCGTGCAATCCAACCTTTCCATCTGCGTCTTCGGTGCTGCCCACGTCTCCGATCCGTGCATCATGATAGGGCGAATAGCGGATAGGTAGACGCGCAAATTGACTTCCTTCGCGATGGTGGTAGACCACAAACACTTGTTTAGAGAATTAAATGCAGACGTAGCTTTCGCACATCGTTGTCGAATATCCGCTGCATAACTACCATCGTTCTTCAGCAAACAGCCCAAATAACAGAAATCGTCCACCAGTTCGATACGTTGTCCGTCCACACAAGCTCCCGTTGAAGGCCTCTGAGAGACTCACATCTGCTTGCATTTGTCGGGACGAAGACGAAGTCCATAGGCTGCGGCATACTTCGAAACGAGGTTCACAATCCTTTGCAGTTTTGCGTTGTTTTCAGCGAATAACACAATGTCGTCGGCGTACTCCAGGGGCGGCATGCATGAACGCAGCGAACGGTGTCAGGGAGCCGCTCCGCGTGCCATGCGCGCAGCGTCGAGCAACGGGGCGGCCCCGAAAATCAGGCACTTCAATACACGCCACGAAATTCGGGGCCGCCCCGTTGCTCGACGCTGCGCGCATGGCACGCGGAGCGGCTCCCTGACACCGTTCGCTGCGTTCATGCATGCCGCCTCAGGTCGACAAGGGAGCGTCCTGATGGTGTTAGGATCACATCCGCAGGAAACTGTTCTGCAACTCTACACATGATGTCATCAACGGCGAAGTTGAAAAGAATAGGTCCTGCAACGGCTCCTTGCCTTACTCCTGTTTTCACCTCGAAAGCTGACGTAAATCCGACAGGTGTACGAACTGCTGCAGTTGTTCCTCTGTTCATGTCCTCAATTAACCGAACATACTTTTCTGGGACTCCATCTGCTCGCAGAGCATTGAGCAATCGATCACGATGATGAGAGTCGAACGCGGCTTCAAAGTCTAAAAAAGCAAGCTGTAATGGCTTCGAATAGCGCTTCCACGAATCAATTACTCTTCTCACGACGAACACTTGGTCGATGGTCGATCTTCCAGGTGGAAAACCGGCTTGCTCATCTCTGGTCGTTCCTTCACGATGTTTGATAAGTCGCTCGAGAATGATAACCTTGTACATGACACGAAGTAGAGACATTCCTCTGTAGTTCTTAGGATCCGTGACGGATAGCTTCTTGTGAAGAGGTACGATGATCGCATGTCTCCACGAATCGGGTATCCTTTTGCTCATCCATATAGCACGGATGGTGTTGGTCATTTCACGAATCCCAGACGGAGGAAGAGCTTTCAGCATTTCAGCAGTGATGTTGTCATCTCCACCTGCCTTTCCATTCTTCATTTTCCGGACACAATCCAAAACTTCAGACTCAGTCGGCGGTTCTTCACTGACATCGTAATGTGCTCTCTGAACATGCGGGAGCTCAGGTACTGATGGCGCTGGACGATTCAGTAGTGAACTGAAGTAATCCTTCCATATTGGCAGCGTCGCATCACCAACTGCAACTCCATTGGTAGTGTTCAAGACAGGAGAACATCTCTTCATCTTCCCGCTATACTGTCGCAGCAACGTGTAGGCTTTCCTCGGATTCTTCTCCTCCCAAGCCTTCTCGAACTCCTTAGCTCTACATGTCCACTCTCGTTCGCGGTCACTTTGAAGCTGCCGACGCAACTTCCTCCTCAGACCTCACGAATCCCAGACAGAGGAAGTGCTTTCAGCATTTCAGCAGTGATGTTGTCATCTCCACCTGCCTTTCCATTCTTCATTTTCCGGACACAATCCAAAACTTCAGACTCAGTCGGCGGTTCCTCACTGACATCGTAATTTTCCTGCAGTTCGGAGAGCACATACTCTGTTGTAGGTAGATTTTGTTTCTTCTGAGACGTAGGCGAACTTCTTCTTAGGCTGTACAACTGGGAGTGCCTCTCTCGAAGCGTCCTGGATGCACTTGACAAAAGAATCCGCGTCGCAAAGTTTCTTCTTAGTCCGTACTCCGATGTGAATAGAAACGCGTTGTCGAAAATTCCTTCTGCACTCTTCATCTCTGAGACTTGTCATGTCAATCCTCTGGAGAGGCTGAGCCCCTCGCTTCCTCTTATAAATCCTCGCAGTAAAGTTCAACAGAACAGGACGGTGATCCGAATCGAACGCGACATCCCACACAGCTCTAGATCCTCGAATGTCTTCTTCTTCTTCTTTTTTGCAGCCGCGAAGAGAGTAATTGCTATAGGTTCAGAAACTGGGCGACCAGCGTTGGATTCGTCCAAAGGTCTATTGTAGTCAATGTTGTAGGGTTCTTTGGACAGTTGAATAAGTGTAGGGTATTGTGGCCAGGACCACCACAGTCCGGGCAAACGTCGGGAGTGCTATTGTCGATCCTGTTCACGTAGGACTTCAGGAACGTTGAGTGCCCACAGCGCAACGAGGCTAAGAGTGCATCTGGCACGTCTACTAAGCTGAGACTCAGACTCAGAAACTCGAGGCGGCACAGTACCCAGAATAGGATTAACAGCCGCTCTTCCCAGATACCCTCTGACGAAATGGGTGTGCTCCTCGCGCAACAGACGGAGGCGTTCTTGATATGAATCGTGCCATCTTTGCAGATCGACTTTATCTGAAAAAAAAATCAATTTCAAATCAATCAGGTACTCGTTGATCTTGCTCGCGGCCACTTGTATGTCGCGGTTTTGGCACATGATAGTCATATCATCAGCGTAGGCGACAACTTTAATGTCCTGGGGAGGTGCCGGAATGTCCTCTAAGTACAGATTAAACAGAGCGGGCGATAAGACTCCGCCTTGCGGAACACCGGCAGCTATGGGGATACTTTTAGAGACATGATTTTGAAACATAACTTTTGCTCGACGGCCCTTGACGAATGCTGTCATCCAACGCTTCTGCCACGGTGGAAGAGAGGACTTCAGTATGTTATCCGATAGAATACCCAGGTTAACACTGTCGAATGGCTTTGTCAAGTCCAGGGCTACAGCAACGGTCCTGAGGGGCTTTCTCATGTTGAAGCCGTCTATGGCATGGCCAACGATTTCCAAAAGCGCCGTCGTGGTGGAATGTAGCTTCCTAAAGCCGTGCTGGTGATGTTGTTTCTCATTATGCTGAGCCAAATCATTGACGACAAGCTTTTCAGCAATCTTGGCTAGAGGTGACAAAAGGCTTATTAACCTGTATCCTTTCGCTGATGACAGCGATTTACCGGGCTTAGGCAGAGGAATGACCTTTGCTGTTTTCCAGTTTTGTGGCAGTGTGCAGGTTCGGAATGATGTGTTCATTAAATCAGTGAGCAGCGAGAGAAATTCACTGGGGAGCTTCTTTAGGACTGCTTGACAGATTCCGTCAGGTCCAATGGCTTTGGAATTACGCATTTCCTTTATAATCTTCTCCACCTGCGCAAAAGTGAAGGCATCAGCCGTGCCCATAAGCGGAAGGCGGCACAGCTCCCTCACCGTAATTCGGTTTTGCGGGCCACGCTTCGCACATGTTATGAAGAAGCTCTTGCCCAGAGCGTAAGCGGCATCTTGTCCTGACTTGAATACATTGTTCTCAAACTCGATAGTAGATACGGTGGCGGGTGTGGTTTTTCCGGAGAGTTTTCTCAGGATTTTCCATGTAGCAGCACCATCTGCCTTGAAGTTCAATTTTTCAGTGAACTTCTGCCACTCGTCTTTCTTGTGCCTGTCCAAGTCTTTTCTAATCTCGTCGTCAAGTTCAATGACCTCCGGGTCCAGATGGTTGGCAGATCTCTTTTCATCTCTTGTCCTGATTTTCTGAAGTATTTCCCTGGTGACATTAGGGTAAAAAGTTTTCACACGTCCTTCCGGTATGGCCGCTTTCATAGCCTTCCGGATAGCGTCAGACGCTCTTTCTGGTGCACATCGCCATTCCATGGATATTCAGCCGCTCGGTGAAGTGCAACCTCTCTGAATAGGCTCCAGTCTGCAAGGCCTAAATTGAGATAAGAACGGTGACGAATACCAGAATAAGGGGCTAGAGAATTTGAGAGATCAATATGGACGAAAATGGGAATGTGATCACTAGACAGAGTTGTAGAAGTGGACCACGAGCAGGCACTAGAAAGATTGGAGGAAACGAGCGAAATGTCTGGGCTAGAAGATCGGCCGATGGAAGGGAGGCGAGTGGGCTGAGCATCGTTTGAGATAACCAGGTCGCACTCCTCCGCCCATTCCTCGACGTCCTCTCCTCTAACATCAGAGTCAAGTGAAGAGCAAAAGGTATGAGCATTGAAGTCGCCCGCGAAGACGACTGAGGGTGAGAGGGGGCACTCGTTGAGTTGTTTTAGAAGAGGGATAGGATTATAGGTTGGGGGCAAGATGTAGTTGGGGGAATGTAGATGTAGAAGAGAGATAGGGGAGTTTTGAGTGGGAGATGGATGGGGACGTACTCGAGAATACCGTCCGTAGGGACATTGGGAATTAGGTGAGAAGGAAGAGGATAGTACAAAAGTAGAAACTCCTCCACCGAAAGACGACCTTGGAGCATGGTATGAAGCATAGCCAGGGATATTTGGGTGAGAAGAGGTAGCAGAGGGGGAAAGTTCGGTTTCCTGAACCATTATAACATCTGGATGGTGAGTACGAGCAAAGAGAGAGAGCTCAGATAGTTTGGCACGAAGGCCATTGAGATTTATATGTACAATAGAAAGTGGGCGATTGGAGGTGGAGGAATTAGAGTTGGAAGGTGAGGAGCATAGGACACAGCGAAAAGCAGAGTTATGATGCCTCACAGAACTGATACCCGAACAGAAGAGATGCACCCACCTTTGGCATCCGAAGCATTGGACGCTTGTTTTACTCCATGTGACATCCTTGCCGCACGTGGCGCATGGGTACTTCTGAGCGGGTCCAGGATTCCTCTCCACGCCGGCCCTTTGTAGGAGGATCCTTAGGAGAGCTGAGGCCAGCCAGCATCTCTCCCATAGCAAAAACCCTCTTCGTGGAATGGTTGATGTTGGTTTGCACGGAGTTGATGTTGCTTCCTCCACACGCCACGAACGTACGACATCTCGGCAGCATCTTCGAATGTCCGATACTGGAATATTCCTCGTCAGGACATAGTCAAGCTGTAGTTTCAAAGTTGGCATCTTCCGCTTCCGCTGTTCTTCTGGAGATAGCTGGGTTGGTCCCTGCCACGTAAGCTGATTGCGGCGATGATTCCTCTTGAATGTCGATGCAATAATCGGCGGGGCCTAAGAGAATCTATGCTGGCATGGACAAGGAAATGCTGCGGAACTGATTGTATCTCTCAGATGATTTCATATCAAGCAAACGCAAAATGCTCAACATATAAACTCATCCATATGGTGGGCTTTTGTTTGTCCTCCTCGATATGCCAAGTGCCATTGTTTGTTTGAAAAAAATGGCTTTTTTCCAAAAGTTCCTAAACTTTTGACGCGGTGTGATATGGCATTTCTTTTTGAATAAATCACGAAAATTTGATCCTCAGATGAAACCTTCTAGTTTACCGCGCAGTGGGGTTAACTGAGCCGCAGAATCTGAATCTGGCATCCAACTTGGATCGCAATGTTGAAATTGTTGCGAAACCTCGAACTTTTACTCTTTCTTATGCTTTTGACGTGCGCTGTGTAATCTAGTATGCCGTGATCATACTCTGCATTTTGACGTAAAATTCTTTATACCAGGTTGTCCAATAATTCTTGTCCAAAAATTTCACCATTTTTAATTTTTTCAACTTTATTGAAAAACAAGTCTAATCAACAATGTAATCACCACAGTAATACACAACAGTGGCCCATCGATTGGGCAGGTCGCCGATGCCCTTCGCCCAGAACTCCGGGGGCTGCGACTCGAAGAAGTCCGCGATATCGGATTTGAGGTTGTCGTAGTTGGTGAATTTTCTTCCGGCCAAATGGTGCTTCAGCGGGCGGAACAAGTGGTAGTCGGAGGGGGCGAGGTCCAGGGAATACGGCGGATGGGCAACCGTCTCCCAGCCGAGCGTCGCCAACTTCTGCAGGGTCTCCTTCGGCACATGGGGCGCGCGTTGTCGTGCAGCAGGTGGACCGAGGCCCGTCGGGGACGCTTTTCTCGGATGGCGGCGGCTAGTTTCTCGAGCTGATCGGTGTAGATGGAGGCGGTGACCGTCCTGCCTTGCGGGAGCAGCTCGAAGTACAGCATGCTCTTGGTGTCCCACCAGCAGCAGAGCATGATCTTCAGCGGGTGCAGGTTAGCTTTCGGCGTCGTCGGCGGCTCTTCTCCGCGCGGAATCCAGACAGCACGGCGGGCGACGTTGTCGTAGAGGACCCAGCTCTCATACACAGTGACCAGGTCCTTAAGAAACTCCTTGCGATGTGGACGGAGGAGGGACTGGCAGACGGCCACGCGGCTCTGCTTGTTGGCGTCCGTCAGACGGTGGGGGATCCAACGGGCCAGAAATTTATGGTAGCCAAGTAAGTTGAGTCGATTGTGGATGGTGGACTCGCTGCAGACGAGCGTAGTCGCCAGTTCACGGGTGGTTGCTTCCGGCTTCTCCTTGATACAGCGACGGACTTCGTCATAATCCACCGTAGAAGGCCTCCCGCTGTGCTCCCTGTCCTAAAGGCTCGTGTCGCCGCTCTCGAAACGATTGAACCAGCGGCTGACTGTGCGTTGGGACACTGCATCCTCCTTGCACGCTCTACAGATGTTGGCGACCGCGGTGCCCGTGTCGTTGCCCAGCAGCCACTCGTAGTACACGAACGTACGAATTCGACCTTGGTTCATTTTAGCTTGTACTGGTAGCTAGACGCGGCGACTGCGCCTTATATACCCCTAGCGTAGAACTTTGGAGAACCCTCTAGAAGGTTCTTACACTTGCCTGATATTATAACACTTCTAAGGAAAATTATAGAATTTTGAAAATTTTCGGATAGGAGTTATTGGACGGCCTGGTAGATCGGGATTCCCTCGAATAGATTTGATCGCTTCTATAGAGGACAGTTCGTGCTTCCGAATGATGTTCTTTTGGTCAGCTATCACAGACAGTCAAAAGAAAATCCGTCCATCTACTTTCGATGTAGGGTTTTTTTAACTGTCTGATACATAGGAGTGTTGTCTTTTCGTGCTCTCGGACCTATGTACTGGTGGAAGTTTTATGCGCAAGTATGGTACATGTTCTCAGGTTTGGGAAGACGCCTCGCTTGCTGAATGGGACAAGAATGACTTCCGCATATTTTGTGGCGATCTCGGTAACGAGGTTAGTATCCTGAGGATTCGTTTGTTGAAGTTCCATTGAATATAAGTATCCTTCATTTTGGTAGGTATCGGACGAGCTGCTTGCCAAGGCGTTTCGAAAATATCCAAGTTTTGTGAAGGCAAAGGTGTGTTCGAGTTGACGATTCTCTTCACAATGCATATTTCCATATGGTCGGTCACCGTTGAGGGAGTGCCGGACCATTCCTGTGATATCGTTTGTAGTAGAAGCAGAACAGTTGTATGAAAACTAGAATGATGGAAATTGGGGTAGAACCGCTTTGCTCTCAGAATAGCTATGTCATATTTGCTGTACACGTTGCTCATCGATGGAGGAGGATGATATTTAACTGGTCCTTGAATTGTGATTTTATCTACAAATTTTCCTTTAGGTAGTACGGGACTCGAGATCCAACAAAAGCAAAGGATATGGTTTTGTCGCTTTTAGCGAATCAGATGTAAGTTGGTACTTTTAAACCTTCATTTAAGCCCCCATTAAAAATCTGTTCCCAAACCACCAAATAGAAGTCAAGTCACATAGCGGTTAAACGTATCGAAATATCCTACCCTCTGGACCACAGTCTTCGAAGATTTTTCTTTACAAAATTCGGTCGAGACTTCTTCTTCTTCTTCTTCTTCTTCTTCTTCTTCTTCTTCTTCTTCTTCTTCTTCTTCTTCGTCTTCTTCTTCTTCTTCTTCTTCTTCTTCTTCTTCTTCTTCTTCTTCTTCTTCTTCTTCTTCCGCAAAAGGCCTTCTGATCTCTCTCTCTCTCTCTCTCTCTCTCTCTCTCACGGGATTCATGATCCTTCTTAATGGGGGGTCAGGCTGGTTGACAATGTTAATAACCAGTTGCTGCGCTTGGAGTTGGCAGTGCTCCTTAACTGGCTGAATCCCGGCTTCAGCCTGAAGATGTTACACTGGAGTGCTTTTAGCACACCCTGCAATGCCTTGTAGGTGGCCAAAATTGTCTCCTTGCTACTTTCCCACGTCGCTCCTCCCAGAGCTCGTAAGACGTTGAGCTTTGCTTTCACTGTAGCCTGTTTCTGCTCAGTGCTTTTATGGAACTTCAGCGAAGGATCCAATACTAGTCCGAGCAGCTTAGGGAAACGTGCGGCAGGTAGCCGAGCGTCTTCCCAATTCACAACGGGGTGAGCACAGTGTTCCTTAGGGTCAGAGGAGAAAACTGATTCAGATGATTCAGCGGCAGAAACAGTGAGCATCGTCTTCTCCTTCTGCTGCCTCAAAGTGGTTTTTTTTTCATAGGGTTGAGGAAATGGGCGGCCTACACAGGATTCGTCCAAAGGTCCATTGTGGTTAAGGAGGTAGGTCTCTTCGGGCACATGAATAAGTGCGCCGTGTCGTGTCCGGGAGCACCACAGTCCGGGCATGCGTCTGGTCGGCTGCTGTCGATCTTGTTGACGTAAGACATGAGCAGAATAGAGTAACCACAGCGCAGCGAGGCAAGAGCACATCTGGCTCGTCTGCCTAGTTGAGACTCGGACTCGCAAACCCGAGGCGGCACTGCTCCCAAGATAGGGTTCACAGCCGCCTTCGTTAGATATCCTCGAACAAACTTGGTGTGCTCCTCACGCAGAAGACGAAGCCTTTCCATTTTGGAGTCGGCCCATCTCTGTGCATCAACTTTACGAGGAGCATCGGCGAACGGCGTCCTAATCGACCTCTCTCTAATGGGCTTCATGATTCTCTTTGTCGGATGATTCGGCTGTCTCAGAACATTAATATACATCTGCTGTGCCTGGAGTTCACGATGCTCCTTGACCGGCAATATGCAGGCCTCCGCGTGAAGATGCTCCACCGGGGAGCTCCTTGCACAACCGGTAGCAATTCTAAGCGCAGCATTCTGTACACGCTGCAGCTTATTCCAGGAGCTGTCAGACACCAGGTGCTGCCACATTGGTGCCGCATATTCCAGAGCCGGCTGAAGTATTGCTCTGTAGGTTCTCAATATAGTCTCTCGGCTGCTTCCCCATGATGTTCCTCCGAGAGCTCTCAAGATATTAAGCCTAGCCTTGACGACTGTTTGTTTCTGTTCCGCGTTTTTGTGGAACTTCAGTGACGGATCAAGAGTAAGGCCAAGCAGAATGGGGAATTTTGCTGCTGGCAACAGGTCACCATCCCATTTGACATCTGGATGGGCACTGTGTTCCTTGGTGTTTGTTGTGAACACTGAAACAGAGGATTTTGCAGAAGAGACGGTGAGCATCATATTATCGAGGAAGAGCTTCAACGACGAGATAGGCGCTGATCTTGTTAGCGGCTACCTGCAGGTCACGGTCCTGGCACATGATGGTGATGTTGTCGGCATACATAACAATCTTTACATCATTGGGAGGCTCGGGAACGTCCTCAAGATACAGGCTGAATAGGACAGGGGACAACACTCCGCCTTGCGGAACACGGGCTGCTATTGGAATGCTATCGGATACGTGATTCTGGAACAGAACCATAGCCCGGCGGCCTTTCGTGAACGTTGCAATCCATCGCTTCTGCCATGATGGTAGCGACGACTTGAGCAGTTTCTCGGAGAGCAGTTCCAAGTTAACAGAGTCAAACGCTTTGCTCAGGTGAAGGGCGACGACCACCGTTCTCTCTGGCTCTCTCATGTTGAACCCATCGATCGCAAAGCTCACGATCTCCAATAGAGCAGAAGTAGTAGATTGAAGTTTCCTGAACCCATGCTGATGCTGCTGTCGCTCATTTTGACCAGCCAGGTCCCTCGCGATCAACTTTTCAGCTAATTTAGCGATGGGCGATAACAGGCTTATTGGTCCAAAGCCTTTTGCCTGGCTTTGGCAACGGTATCACATTGGCTGTCTTCCAAGCTTGGGGTAGAGTGCAGGTCCGGAAAGAAGTGTTAATGATATCTGCTAGCATCGGTAGAAGTTCCAAGGGAAGCTTCTTCAGGATGGCTGTGGAGATACCGTCAGGTCCGATAGCCTTCGAATTCCGCATTTCTTTGATAGCCTTCTCTACTTGTGTGAGAGTAAAGGCCTCAGAAGCGTTCATGAGCGGCAACCGGCTCAGCTCTCTAACCGTGACTCTGTTTTGCACGCCTCGCTTGGCACGTGTGATGAAGAAATTCTTGCCGAGTGCGTAAGCAGCCGCTTTCCCTGATTTGAAGACGTTTTCCTCGAACTCAATAGCGGAGCTCATCGGGGGAGCGGGCTTGCCGGAAATTTTCCTCAACACTTTCCACGTCGTAGTTCCGTCCGCCTTGAAATTCAGCTTTTCAGTGAACTTCTCCCAGCATTCCTTCTTGTTCTTATCCAGATCCTGCTTGATCTCATTATCCAGCACAGCAATCTCCGGGTCTAGATGGTCTGCGGCTCTCTTCTCATCTCTGGTTCTTATCTTCCGCAGTATTTCCCTGCTGACATGTGGAAAAAAGGTCTTGACACGACCCTCAGGAATTGCTGCTTTCATGGCCTTGCGGATGGCACTTGTTAGATGGCGCTCTTTCTGATGAACATCACCATTCCATGGGTAGTCGACCGCATGGCGGAGTGCAACATCTCTGAACAGGGTCCAGTCTGCTAGGCCCAAATTAAGATAAGTACGATGACGAAAACCAGAGAAAGGGGCAAGCGAGTCAGAGAGATCAATATAGACAAAGACGGGAATGTGATCACGGGAGAGAGTTGTGGATGTGGACCACGTGCAAGCATTAGAAAGATTGGATGACACAAGAGAGATATCTGGGCTAGAAGGTCGGCCGTTGGCAGGGAGACGAGTGGGCTGGTCATCATTGAGGATAACCAGATCGCACTCCTCAGCCCATTCCTCGACGTCATCCCCTCTGGCGTCAGAGTCAAGAGCAGAACAGAACGTGTGAGCATTAAAGTCACCCGCAAAGACAGCTGAAGGGGAGAGTGAGCAGTCGTACAACTGCTTAAGGAGGGGAATAGGATTTTAAGAGGGGGGACAAGATGATATAAGAGGAATATAGATGTCAAATAGAGATAAAGGGGTTTTGAGGGGGAGGTGGACAGGAATGTACTCGAGAGTACCGTCCTTAGGAGTATTAGGGATAATATGAGAAGGTAAGGCAGATTGCACGAAAGTAGACACTCCGCCCCCAAGAGCAGACCTTGGCATGTGATAGGCGGTGTATCCCGGAATGTTAGGCTGGGGATAAGTGGTAGAAGGAGAGAGCTTGGTTTCTTGAACCATGATAACATCCGGGTAATGAGAACGTGCGAATAAAGAGAGTTCAGATAACTTGTTGCGAAGGCCATTGAGATTAATGTGAACAATGGAGAGGGGGCGGTGGATAATTGAGGAAGTTGCTGGGGCAGAGCATGGAACACAACGAAAGGATGAGTCATGATGCCTCACAGAACTGAGGCCCGAACAGGAGAAATGCACCCACCTTTGGCATCCGAAGCACTGGACGCTGGTATGTCTCCAGTTAAACGTGGCGCATAGGTACTTCTGTGCTGGACCAGGATTCCTCTCGACGCCGGCCCTTTGTAATAAAATCCTCAGGAGAGCTGCGGCCGACCAGCACCTCTCCCATGGCAAAAACCCTCTTCTCGGAGGGGTTGACGTCGGTTTGCACGGAGGCGATCTTATTTCCTCCACACTGCCACGGCACGAACGTACGACATCTCGGCAGCACAGTGAGCATCATATCATCGCGAAAGCTCTTCAGAACGATGAGTTAGCTATTGATCTTGCGTGCAGCTACATTAATGTCTCTGTCTCGGCACAAGATGGTGATGTCAACCGCATACGCAACGACTTTGATGTCATTTGAGGGGACGGGCAAATCTTCAAGGTGAAGACTGAACAGAGCGGGCGATATGACTCCTCCTTGAGGGACACCGGCAGCGATCGCGATGCTATTAGAGGTATGTCCGTGAAACAGCACTTTTGCTCGGCATCCTTTGATGAGTGCGGTTATCCATCGCTTCTACCAAAGCGGGATGGTGGACCTCAATAGCTTCTCAGACAGTGTGCCCAAGTTGACAGAATCAAAAGCTTTCGTGAGGTCCAGGGTTACTCTAACAATGCGTAGAGGTTTGTTGGCATTGGAGCCGTCCAAAACATAGCTCACAATTTCCAGCAGGGCCGTAGTGGTAGAATGTAATTTGCGGAATCCATGCTGGTGCTGCTGACCAGGGCTGTGCGTAACTGAATTTTGTAATTTCGTAAATCGTAATTTTTGAAATTCCTCGTAATTCGTAAATCGTAATTCGTAAATCGTAACTGATAATGAGCAATAAGCCCACACATGACCCAAACCTCATTCGATGTGGAAACACCGTAGCATTTCAGTGATGAGGTGTTTCCATATCGAAGTAGGCAGGAGGTTGGGTTTCAAAAAGATATTTTTGGAGCAGCACTTGAATAAATATTCAGTACACATACGTGGGATAGGAACGACTTTAATAGAGAAAATGGAAACTCTAAGTTTATTTAAGTACCACACCTGTGCCAGGTTTCGCCCAACTTTTGAATACGAAAGCATAGGGAATCATCGCTCTACCAAACACAGTTCAGTTGAATCCAAGGAGGGCAACACTGTGATGAGAAAAAATTTACGGTTGGATAGTTTTAGCCTTGACCTTTTGAGGAAGGATGCTTGGATAAGGTGGCCATCCCAAAGGGGATATACATTTACCAAACCACTTCTTCACGCAGAAAACGAGTACGCTCTAAATTTGTAAAGCGTTGCTCTGAACGGAATTATAAGCGCTCCTCCACGTTTGTTGGGGTGGAGACGGCGGTCTTCTTCTTCTTCTTATCGGCCACAGCAGTTTCTTATCATAGGCGTAGAAAGGCAGCTACATCACACGGCTTGTTCCACATATCACGAGCAGACAGAGAAGTAGGTCTGGCGGAGCATGAAAATAAGTGCAATGAATCATGTCCAGTATTCTGACAGTCAGGACATTTATTTGGGACCGACTCGTCAATCCTGTGTACGAAGGCTTTGAGGTATGAAGAATGATAGCAACGTAGACCTGCCAGAGTGACGCGAGAGCGCCTGGGCAGATCTTCCTCACTATCATCAACTGTAGGAGGCACGACACCAAGGATCGGGTTGGAAGGGGCGCAGGTCAGGTACTCAGACACAAATCTAGTGTGCTCGATTTGTTGTAGCCTCTTTTCTGTGAGCTCAGAGGTGGCCCATCTTTGACGATCCAATGTAGAAATAGCAGCATGGAGTGGTGTGCGAATATTACGGTGATGTGGATCAGATGACAGAAGTGGCTAGTTGGGATGTGCGGCGTTCTTAATAATGCCAATGTGGAACTGTTGAGATTGCAGCTGGCAGTGTTGTTTGACAGGAAGTACTGCACATTCTTGATGGAGATGGGATATGGGCGTAGACCTTGGGCAGCCAGTGATGACACGTAGTGCAGAGTTCTGTACACTTTGAAGCTTGTTCCAGGACGCCTCTGACAGATGTCTGGTCTATATCGGAGCCCCATATTCCAAAGTTGGCTGTGTCATGGTCTTGTACGTTAAGCGTAAAACTTCCTTTGTGCTACCCCACGTGGTGCACGCCAGAGCACGGAGGATGTTATTTCGCGTGTTGGCCGTAGCAGCTCGAATACGTGTGTTTTCGTGAAAACGCGATGATGGGTCCATGAACACACCAAGTAGACGGCGGTCTGAGTGGTGAAGGCTGATTAGGTTTTTGGTTAATTATTTAATGTTTTAAGGTTAGAAAACTAATTTCCCGATTCTCCGGCAGATTTGAATTCACGAAGTTCCTCTTTTTTGCTTGTATCTTTTCAACCGCTAAAGATGGATGCAAGGGGAAGGTTGTTTTTGATATCTCCGCAAAACTCTGCAATGAAGTGTATAATGGGTTCCAACCTCTATTTGCTCCATTAGCCTTCTTCTTCTTCTTCTGCAGCCACAGAGAGGGTCCTGTCATAGATTGAGGAACTGAGCCACAAGCGTCGGATTCTCCCACAGATCTACTGGTGTTAACGATGTCGGTCTCATCGGGCAGTTGAAAAGGTGCGCAGTAGTATGCCCTTTATTATCACAATCCGGGCACTCGTCAGGTCTGCTGCTATCGATCTTATGTGAATAAGACATAAGCATGGGGGAGTGCCCGCAGCGCAACGAGGCAAGGGTGCACCTGGCACGCCTACCGAGTTCCATCTCGGTTTCGCTGACCTCAGGCGGTACGACTCCGAGAATGGAGTTTACGGCGGTCTTGCATAAGTGATCCTAGACAAATTGGGTATGCTCAGCACGTAAGAGACGGAGGCGTTCTTGTTGTGCGTTGGTCCATCTCTGTATATTGATTTTCGTGGGAGCATCAGCAAACGGCTTTCTTATACTTCTCTCTCTGACGGGGTCTAATACTTTTCGCGACGGATGATTCGGCTGCTTCAGGATGTTTATGTACAGCTGTTGTGCATGGAGTTGGCAATGGTCCTTAACTGGCAGGATGCGAGCCTCGGCGTGTAGGTGCTCTACTGGAGAGCTTTTAGAACAGCCTGTTGCGATTCGCAATGCTCCATTTTGAATGCGCTGCAGCTTGGACCAGGATGTGTCCGACACGATATGCTGCCACACTGGTGCAGCATACTCCAGGGCGGGCTGTACGATGGCCCTGTACGTGGTCAGGATCGTTTCTTTACTGCACCCCCAGGGCGTTCCGCCGAGAGCACGTAGGACGTCAAGTCTTGTTTTCACTGCAGCTTGCTTCTGCTCAGTGTTCTTGTGAAACCTCAACGAAGGATCCAACACGAGTCCGAGCAGCTTAGGGAATCGGGCGGCCGGCAGGCGAGTTTCGTCCCATTTCACCTTTTGATGAGCTCTGTGCTCCGCAGGATCAGTGGAAAAGACGGTGACGGATGATTTAGCGGCAGAGACCGTAAGCATCTTGCTATCGAGAAAACATTTCAACTCGATCAAGTAGTCATTGATCTTACTGGCAACTACATTTATGTCGCGATCCCGGCATAGTATAATAATATCATCCGCATATGCTACGATTTTGATGTCTTGGGATGGAACGGGTAGATCGTCAATATACAGACTGAAAAGAGCAGGCGATAGAACTCCTCCTTGAGGTACGCCGGCAGCAATTGGGATGCTATTGGAGACGTGCCCTTGAAATAGCATATTTGCCCGACGTCCTTTGGTGAATGCGGTTATCCACCGCTTCTGCCAGGGCGGAATGGTAGACCTTAACAGGCTCTCCGACAAAATGCCCAAATTTACAGTGTTAAAAGCCTTCGTTAGGTCGAGGGCTACACCTACGGTACGCTGAGGTTTCATGGCATTGAAGCCGTCCAAAACATAGCTCACAATTTCCAGCAGGGCCGTAGTGGTGGAATGTAGCTTACGGAAACCATGTTGATGTTGTTGTTTGCTATTATGTTCGGCAAGCTCCTCCACAGCCAATTTTTCCGCAACTTTGGCAATAGGTGAGAGAAGACTGATTGGCCTGTAACCTTTTGCCGTGGATGGTGATTTACCCGGCTTCGGCAATGGGATGACGCGTGCTACTTTCCAATCTTGAGGTAATGTACCGGTGCGAAACGGTGTATTAATGACGTCAGCGAGCAGGGGTAGTAGTTCATTTGGCAGTCTCTTTAGAACTGCTGGGCTCAAACCATCTGGCCCTACTGCCTTCGAGTTACTCATTTCCTTGATAACCTTCTCGACCTGAGCGGGCGTGACTGCATCATCTTCAGCCATGAGTGGCAATTTACAGAGTTCCCGAACAGTTATTCTATTCTGCTTCTCTCTTTTTGATTTAGTTATGAAAAAATGCTTCCCAAGAGCATTTGCGGCCTCTTTCCCTGATTTGAAGACTCCGCCGTCGAATTCAATCGTGGAATTGTTGGCGGAGGTGATCTTTCCGGAGATCCTTTTCAAAGCCTTCCACGTTGCTGCAGCATCACTCCTGAAGTTCATCTTCTCAGTGAACTTTTCCCAAGATTCTTTCTTGTGCCTATCAAGGTCCATCCTGATCTCATTATCCAGCTCGGCAATGTCTGGGTCAAGATGATTAGCAGCTCTCTTTGCGTCCCTTGTCCTTATCTTCTGCAGTGTCTCCCTGGTGACATTGAGAAAGAAGGTGTTGACACGACCTTCAGGGATCGCAGCTTTTATCGCCTTCCTGATGGCATCAGAGAGGTGGCGCTCCTTTTGGTGTACATTGCCATTCCACGGATATTCGGCCGCTTGGCGGAGTGCAACCTCCCAGAACAGGCTCCAGTCTGCAAGGCCTCAATTGAGATAAGAACGATGACGAACACCTGTATAGGGAGCAAGAGAGTTAGAGAGATCGATATTGACAAAGACCGGAATGTGATCACTGGAAAGAGTTGTGGATGTAGACCAAGAGCAGGCATTAGAGAGATTAGAAGAGACAAGGGAGAAGTCTGGGCTGGAGGATCGACCGTAGGCAGGGAGACGAGTGGGCTGGCCATCGTTAAGGATAACCAGGTCGCACTCATCCGCCCATTCTTCGACGTCATTTCCTCTAGCATCAGAATCGAGCGACGAGCAGAACGTGTGAGCATTGAAGTCACCCGCAAAGACAATTGAGGGAGATAGAGAGCAGTCATACAGCTGCTTGAGTAGAGGGTTAGGGTTGTAGGTTGGTGGACAGGATGTAAGAGGAGGAATGTATATATTGAAAAGAGAAAGTGGAGTTTTTAGAGGTAGATGGATGGGGATGTACTCGAGAGTGCCATCCACTGGAGTGTTTGGAATGATGTGAGAGGGAAGAGACGACAGAACAAAAGTAGCGACTCCGCCTCCCTGAGATGACCTAGGATTATGATATGCAGTATAGCCCGGGATGTTTGGATGTCGAGAGGTAGCAGAGGGAGAGAGTTTGGTTTCCTGAACCATGATAACATCCGGGTGATGAGTACGGGCGAAGAGAGATTATTCAGAAAGCTTGGCGCGAAGGCCGTTTAGACTGATGTGTACAATAGATAGGGGGCGGTTGGTAGATGAGGAATTGGAGTTACTGGAGGCGGAGCACACAATACAACGAAAGGAAGAATCGTGGTGCCTCACAGAAGTGAGACCCGAACAAGAGAAGTGCACCCACCTTTGGCATCCAAAACATTGGACGCTGGTTCCATACCAATTGACATCTCTGTCGCATGTGGCACATGGGTACTTCTTCTTCTTCGCGGGTCCTGGGTTCCTCTCGACGCCGGCTCTTTGCAGTAGGATCTTCAGGAGAGCTGCGGCCAGCCAGCACCTCTCCATGACAAAAACCATCTCCGCGGAGGGATTGACGTCGGTTTGCACGGAGGTGGTCTTCTTTCCTCCACACTGCCACGGCACGAACGTACGACATCTCGGCTCCATGAGCCAGCCAAGTCCTTAGAGCCGAGCCCCACCTTTACTGTCTATTTATATCGGAATGGATTTGCTGTACGCAGTTGCAGACGACCGCTTTAGAAGTTTACAGAGAGCTAGAATATAGTGGTGCTGGGACGAATATCAATCATGTCAGGACCTCGCGGTCACAGCATGATTCTGTTTGCAGTACGTGATGCAACAGCGCCTGTCTGCAACTGCGGACCGAAATTTTGGTCCGATAGAGACTGCAGCTCCATTAAAGGTCTGCGTCTCTGGTGTTCATCATGTGACAAGGGCATTCCATGGAAGTAAATAGCTGTGAAGCTACCGACCTGGCTCGGCTTGGGGCAAGGAAAGGTTGGAACCAAATAATAAGTTTGGGTCCGTCAGAGTGAGAAGGGGAGCGATTGGTCATTCCTAAAGCTCGTGATCAACAATTATAGTTCTCCATGACTGACGTACTGCTGACTTCAACCGGCCGGGCATGCACGGGAAAGGGTTCACCGAAAATTGAAATTTTAAAGAGTAATCAAATATTAGGAGTGTGTTAAATTTGAGTGTTGAAGTTGTGTTGTATTGAAAATGTTAAATTTATATTTTTACTAGACCGCAGATTCGCATCGCTCCTTTAACCGCGTTTTCACGTTTTATTACGATTTGTTACGATTCGTTACGATTTTAGTCCCAAGTTTCGTAATTCGTAAATCGTAAAAAAATTGCCAAAAACACCCGTAATTCGTAAATCGTAAACCGTAATTCGTAATTACGCACAGCCCTGCTGCTGACTGTTATTATACTCGGCAAGCTCCTTCACGACCAGTTTCTCAGCGACCTTTGCGATTGGTGATAAAAGACTTATTGGCCTGTATCCCTTAGCCGTGGATGGCGATTTACCTGGCTTGGGCAACGGAAAGACGCTTGCCATTTTCCAGTCTTGGGGTATGATGCACGTGCGAAAGGATGTGTTGATGAATAATGTTATACAGCCCACCCCCCATTCGACTCTCGTAAACAAAATTGATGATACGCAATTGATAAAGGTTAGGGTATAAAAGAAGTGGAGAGCGGTGTGTCTTCATTCACGCGCCATTCCTCTCCAGGGATCAGCAGTTGAAGATCTGCTCTGACTAAAAAGTAGGAAAACAGCACCATTGGTGGGCAAAGTATAACAAAATTGGACTCAAAAACATAGAAAATTTTAGTGAGTCGATTGGTGGGGGGGGGGCTGGATAAGAGTACTCTGTGTTGATGACGTCAGCCAGGATTGGCATAATCTCACTCGGCAGTTTCTTCAAGATCGCTAGACTAATGCCATCCGACCCTACAGGCTTCGAGTTGCGCATCTCTTTAACCACCTTTTCAAGCTGCGCGGGCGTCACAGCTACTGCTTCATCCATGAGTGGTAACTTAGCGAGCTCCCTTACAGTCACTCGTTTCGGTTTCCCTCTCTTAGCCTGAGGTATGAAAAAAATTCTTTCCGAGAGCAGTTGCAGCCTCCTTTCCCGATTTGAAAACTATTCTCGAACTCAATCGTGGAATAGTTGGAGGAGGTGCTTTTGCCCGAGATCTTCTTCAAAACTTTCCAAATTGATGCTCCGTCACTCTTGAAATTCATCTTCTCCGAGAATTTCTCCCAACACTCCTTCCTGTGCTTGTCCAGATCTCGCTTAATTTCGCTATCCAGCTCAACAGTGGTCGGATCCAGGTGATCTGCGACTCTCTCTGCATCCCTTTTCCTTATCTTCTCCAGGATTTCCCTGGTGACATTGGGAAAAAGGTCTTAACTTGGACCTCCGGAATGGCTGCTTTCTTGGCCTTGCGAATCGCGTCGGTGAAGTGACGTTCTTTCTGGTGTACGTTTCTATTCCATGCCACCTCCCTGAACAAGCGCCAGTCTTCAAGGCAAAGATTAAGATAAGACCTCTGACGGATGCCTGAATAAGAAGCAAGAGAATTAGAGAGATCGACATGGACAAAGACGGGGATATGATCACTGGACAGAGTTGTAGCGGTCGACCAAGAGCAGGCGCTAGAGAGATTAGGAGATACAAGAGAGATGTCTGGGCTCGAGGATCGGCCGTTGGCCGGGAGACGAGTGGGCTGATCATCGTTGAGAATGACCAGATCGCACTCCTCCGCCCATTCTTCGACGTCTTCTCCTCTAGCGTCAGTGTCAAGCGACGAGCAGAATGTATGAGCATTGAAATCGCCCGCGGAGACAACAGAGGGTGAAAGAGAGCAGTCGCACAACTGCTTGAGTGAGAGAGTAGGGTTGTAAGATTGGGGACAGGACGTGGTAGGAGGTATATAGATATTAAAAAGAGATATAGGTGTTTTAAGAGGGAGATGGATAGGTAGGTACTCAAGAGTAACGTCCTTTGGTGTGTTTGGTATGAAATGAGAGGGTAGATTTGAAAATACGAAAAAGGAAACTCCTCCGCCGAGAGATGACCTTGGAGCATGATAAGCAGTGTAGCCAGGAATGTTAGGGTGACCAGCGGTAGTAGAAGGAGAAAGCTTGGTTTCCTGAACCCTTATGATATCAGAATGATGAGTACGAGCAAAAAGAGAGAGTTCAGACAACTTGGCACGAAGGCCATTGAGGCTAGTATGAGCAATAGAGAGGGGGCGGTTGGTAAAGGAGGAATATGAGTTACTGGGGGCAGAGCACAGAACACAAAGAAAGGAAGGATCGTGATGCCTCACAGAACTGAGACCCGAACAGGAGAGATGCACCCGCCTTCGGCATCCGAAGCACTGGACGCTTGTTTTCCTCCATGTGACATCCTTGCCGCACGTAGCGCATGGGCACTTCTGAGCGGGTCCTGGATTCTTCTCGACGCCGGCTCTTTGTAGTAGGATTCTCAGGAGAGCTGCAGCCAGCCAGCATCTCTCCCTTGACAAAAACCCTCCACGCGGAGGAGTTGACGTCGGTTTGCACCGAGGTGGCCTTCTTTCCTCCACACTGCCACGGCACGAACGTACGACATCTCGGCAGCTGATAGCTTTTAGAAAACGAATCTCCATGAAGGCTCCAAGGTTCATCCATTCTCATTCGATTGAATCTCCCGAGGTGTTTTGATACTTTTTGCTTGCTACTTATGGGTAAATATTGCCCGCGCCCTCTTTTTTTTAAGTTTTTCAAAATGCTCAATGTTCATTTATTCAATGTGCTCTTGGCTATCGCACTTGGCAAGGCCTATAGTACGTGCCGTCGCGGAATTCAAGCTTCAACCTGAGGTTTTCCTCCCTTTCCGAAGTCAGGCGCTATTCATACTCCTCGACGCCAGCGCATCACGCGCGTAGAAGCGTTGGAGTATGAATACCTTCTATTGCGGAAACTATGAATACTTCAGCGGCGAACCCATGGCGGAGCGGATTAGAATGGCCCTTAACTTTGGTGAGCAAGCCAAATATGTACACGCGTTTACTATCATGACAGCAGAGGATACCGCTGAAATTATCTATTATGGAATGGAATGAAATTGAAGATGGATTAATAATGAAAATGATGAAAAAGTTGTTACGGCCGTCACCGCCATGGCTGAGCGGGCGTCCCCCGCGTGCCGCGTGGGCGAGCCGTCAGGCCATTTATACTCTAACGCCACGCGCCGCCCGCGCGTTCCGCGCCGGTGTTTAGTAGTATGAATAGCGCCTCAGGAGAGTCGTTGCGGCTCTGAAATATCGGCGTGTCCAATAGCGAAGGTCAAATGGTGCCCCCCTCCCTGCTGCAATAGCGCCCTTGCATTATCTCCACGTGGTATTTAGTGTTTAGCGTAAGGATGACGTCTCAAAGGACACTGAATTTTGTGTTCACCGATTCCGCCATTCAATAAATACGAACGAACTGTTTCGCGAAGTGTACGGTCGTTAGTTGACGTAGTGCATCGACTACAGTTTGTATAGTTTTTCGAAGATATAAGAATCCGGTTCTGAAAAACGCGTGCGTTGCGTGCCGCAGAAACGCAGATGAAAAAAACCTCAATTCTTATGCTCTGCATTGGCTGGCTCGAATGGTGCGCAGTATATCACCTTTCTTAGTAGAGAATCCATTCTTCAATAGCTTATTGAAAACACGGTCCATCTAACGTTTTCTGTGCTCGACGCTCCTTTTTCATCTCACGGAAACAAATATGGGGGAAAAATTTCTAGCTTGTCATCTGAAAAAATGGAGGCAAGTAGTGTTAGGCGAAGGTAATCTCAGAGCCGCGAAGCTCACCTTCTAAACCGTTCCCATTTCAGGATTATGTGCGCGCAATGAGAGAGATGGATGGTAAATACGTCGGAAATCGCCCCATAAAATTGAGGAAATCCAATTGGAAGGAAAGGAATTTGGATGTCGTTAAAAAGAAGCAAAAACAGAAGGCAAAGCTCGGACTGTGGAGTTAACCACTTGTTTAAATAATTCCATAGTTTTTATTTTCATTATTGCGTGTGAATTAAACCACATATTATCGCATTGTGTTTTGACCTTTCAAGTTAGCGAAAAAAATTGCAAAAGCTATAAGAAAGAGCATGGTTGAAAACTTCGCTCGAAAGTTTTTAGGACGATAGAGCCGTTTTCGGGTTGTGGTAGAAATGTTTTGGATATTCGATTGGACGTAGCTGATAAATCCTTTATTTTAAGCAAGCTGGGTAGTTTAGGAAGGATTGTTGTGAAGCTTGTTTTGATTCCAGTTTTTCGTTGTTCATAAATATTGTTGGTTTCATTTCCTTGTACGATGATCTTGAACGACGTGTATGCCTCGCATGCCGTTACTAACGGTTCTTTCACACTCATTTGCGTATCCGTCATTTGGATTGCCAATTCTGAATATAGAGTGATCGCATTTTACTCTACGCTTTTATATTTCACATGCGATTCTTTCTAGTTAATGTCCCCGAAAAGTGTTGAATAATGACGCGAGAAAACTCCTCGTTCTGTCGTTTATTAATTGCATTGATTGGTATTCAAATAATTATCTGGGAAGGGATTTTGTGCTCTATTTTCTTCCCTAGTTTCCCACGTCGGCGTGTTGCGCCGGTGATAGACCAACACCGAGAAAATGGGGGGGGGGAGAATATCCTTCTGCAAGAGGTCTGAATGAGAGCACATTATTTATTTTCTCCACTTTAATAGGTAAATAGAATGTGAAATAATTTCTAAAGGATTCTTCGTCATCCCACTTTTGCTCAATGAGTAAATTGTGAATCTCCGCGAAGAGTTTTGGCGGATGGTGGTTTCGAGCAGGGGTGTGCAAAATGTTTTCGAAGGCGAAAAATTAAAAAATTTGAGGGCAAAAATTTGTAGTGTGCTTCGCTACACTATACTGCGTTGCGAAATTACAAAAGTTTCAGCTTTTCCGTAAACTCAATACCGAAAAACCCGAAAGGTTTTCGAAAAGTGGTCGCACTCCAAATGGCCTATCTGCACTAAAAAATTTGGTATCGGAACGAGAATCTTCATTGTCCGATATCGAATTTTCGAAAAATTTCCGCACATCCCTGGTTTTGAAGCCTACTGTGTTAGATTCTGCCACAAAATTAGCTTCTATCAAATTCTTGGGTTCAATCTATTTAATTATCAACTGAATGTGAGGCGCTTTTAGCGCCGTAGTTGTCAAAAACTGGTTTACTGTAGGTGTCAATACTTCGCACCGAGTTGTAATCTAGTTAGATTACAATGTTGCCGTCCACATGGACACTGTTTTTCTGTGGTGTGCAATAGCACCTGAATATAGGGCATGCTTTGAAAATTTAGAACTTCATTGCTACTAATGCTGCAGTTAGGTTGTGGGGTAAATTTCCTATCAGAGGCGGTGTCCACAGCAAAGATTTTGCTCGCACCAATAGTGAAGAAAACCGTGTGACTTAAAAAAAGCCTCAATGGGGGATTCTTTCCGTTGCGAGGTTTCTATAGCTCTTGTGTGAAACTGAAACAATACCAAGTCAATACGGCGTGGCGATGCGGTGTTTTGAACAGCAAGAAAGTTGTCCGCGAATGGGAGGCCTTGTGGGGAATGATTTCTGCGCGAGCGGGAAAGCTTCAAGTTTGAGACTATGTGGAGCCATCTGTGGCACTATTCCTGTCGGTTCTCGACATGGTTGTTGGAAATACCCGCACCACTCCTCAGCTCGTAAAAACAAACCCAAAGACTTTTATCGTGGACTTTTAAAAATGGAATTTGTAAAAGCAGTTGGTGTTTCCCGTAGATAAAGCAGCTGTTCCGAAAAGAAATCGGCTCGTCCACGCATATGGGGGGGGGGGAGAAGTTTTTGCACCCACACCATACCTTCGTTGTGTGGAGCCAGGTACTCCACCAACCTTCACCCCTGGGCAGGTGAAAGGGGAACCTTCACCATTGGAAAAACCGGTGACGACTGGGGAAACGCCCCGAAAAAGAATGAAGGTGACCCGACATTCATGCAAGTCATTTTCAAGATTGAATGGGTGTTAATGCCGATTTTCCGTCCATAACCTTTTTGTGCTTAGAGATAGACCTTCGCCCCATGGAATTCTGCGTCGACTAGTGTTTCCACGTTAGAAAAATATTTTCTCGATCTTTCAGCCCAATTCATTGTAGGAAACACCAGTTTTTCGCCTATAACTCGCCTTGATGATATACCAGGTTGTTCAATAAGTTTTGTCGATAAGAGAGGGCGTTGCTACTAGCCCAAAATGTTTTTGTTTTGTTGGTACACTCTTCATATGAACATACAGTTCACCTCCGCACTGCCGTTCAGTCCGCAAAGTGCACCCTGATTGCGAAATCTTGCTGCGGCACGGTTGCGAACATCCTCAGACAAGGATGTGGGATCACCCGGGCGCTTTTGGCCTTTGGTGCCCGGGTGATCCCACCGCCCGGGTGATCCCACATCCCTGTCTGAGGATATTCGCAACCGCGCCGCAGCACGATTTCGCAATCAAGCGCACTTTGCGGACTGAACGGTAGTGCGGAAGTGAAGAATATGTGAAGTTTCATTTCAATCTGTCAATTCATTCTTTGTTTACAGGCCATTTAGTGTCGCCGTGTCACAGCAATGGAAGAAATTGAATATTGTGCGGTGACAAAATTTTTACAGTTGACCGCAATGTTAAAAGGACATGGTGCGGTTGCGGACTCGCACTAAAACTACGGTAGAATCTGGCACTGCCAGATTTCGTCATCGATCGGCGCCATAGCTGATATTCTCGTGAGCAGAGAGACGACGGTTGGCGCCGATCGATGACGAAATCCGGCACAGTGCCAGATTCTACCGTAGTTTTAGTGCGAGTCCGCAACCGCACCATGTCCTTTTAACATTGCGGTCAACTGTATTTTTGGAAGGTGTAGCACCAAAAGAAATTCACGAACGAATGTTAAAAGTTTATAATGATTGTTCACCCACAATTAGAACAGTAGAAAGATGGGTTGCTGAATTTAAACGTGGTCGTGCAAGCCTTGAAGACGATCCACGTGAAGGACGTCCAAAAAGCGCATCAACACCAGAAATCATAGCCAAAATACAGGATATGGTCTTGGAAGATCGTCGATTGACTGAGAGAGATTTAGTAGAGGCTCTACACATCTCGCTAGGCAGTGTGAGCCATATTTTAAGTGAAACATTGGGTTTTAGAAAGCTGTGTGCACAAAGGGTGCCGCATTCGGTAACAATGGAACAAAAACACATTGAATGCGACTTTCTCAGCAACATTTAGAGCGTTTTAAAAAGGTGAAAGTGGATTTTGTGCGTCGATTCATCACTACGGATGAGATTGAACCATAAGATTGTGTTTTTCTTGTTGAACGACAAAACTTGTTGAACAACATGATAAAAAGTGCCTGATAGTGCTATCAATCATTGTTTTTGTAGAAGCTCTACAGAAATACTTCCTTAGAGGCAGCATACACGCTCAGAAACATGGTTGAGATAACAGCATAAATAGGACCGCCTGGCCCCTACCATGTCGTCAACGGCGTTTGAAGCGCTGAAAACCATCCAGGTTGACAGAATTCGACCATTCCCGTCTCGATAGCCTGTGGAACCCCACCCCTACGAATAACAGAATGAAGAGTGGAGCATGTGAAAGCATTAGATAACTTAGAGTGATAGCACTATCGAATGAGAGTCTACGAGAGAAATGGCTTGATTCACCTGAATATAACATGTCTGTTTACTGATGAGATGCTCCATTTTATAAGCCAGCCAAAGTAGAGCGGCATCCTTGAAAGTGGATGGAAATTAATCGGTATGCAAACAAGTTATATTCAGGGAAATCAAGCTGTTTCTCTCGTAGACTCTCATTTGACAGTGCTATCATTCTAGATTATCAAATCCTTGCACATGCCTCACTCTTCATTCTGTTATTCGTAGGGGTGGGGTTCCACAGGTTTCGAGATGGGAATGCTCTAATTCTGTCAACCTGGATGGTTTTCAGCGCTTCAAACGCCGTTGACGACATGGTAGGGGCCAGGCGGTCCTATTTATGCTGTTATCTCAGCCATGTTTGTGAGCGTGTATGCTGTCTTTAATCCCCTTTCACACTTGCCCGGCCGACGTCGGACGACTCGCTATCGACTATGTACCATCTGTCTACCCTATCCTATCCATCTTATCTATCCTGACTTATGAAAAGCGATAACGAGTCGTTCGATCTCGGCCGGCAAACTTTGAAAGGGGCTTTACCAATCGGTGGTTCATTTAATTTCCATTGAATCGTGGGTGGCCCCCCTCCCCGTCTAGGATAGTGCCCTGTTTTCTTCTTCCTATCTTTTAAGGAAACCTTCGTTAAAATGAAATGAAATTATCTAATTGTTTTGCTCTGCTACGAGAGGTTCATGATTTGGCATAACAATATTTATGAGAAACTCGTTAAAAGAAGTGAAATACTTGGTGAGTTCGATTTGTCATAGGATTTAACTCAGAAGAAACACTAAAAGCTCGATGAAATGATGTACCGTAGATTCGGATGCGCACTTTCTTACCAAAAATTGAAAATTTGGGTTGGTTTTGACAGGCCAAATCACGCGCGTCTTACTGAGCCTACACAAACATATATTCGTCGAAAAAATGAAAATTATGGTGGGAGCCACAACATAATTTTTCAAGGAGCTCAGGCTAGCAAACTTCGACAGTGAGCAATCAATAGTTTTCAGAGAGCGCGTGATCTGGCTTTTCGAAACGACACTCAATTTTCAATTTTTGGTAAGAAAGTGCACATCCGAATCTACGGTACATCATTTCATCGAGCTTTTAGTGTTTCTTCTGAGTTAAATCCCATGACAAATCAAACGCACCAAGTATTTCACTTCTTTTAACGAGTTTCTCATAAATATTGTTATGCCAAATCATGAACCTCTCGTAGCGGAGCAAAACAGTTAGATAATAACATGTCTGCATACCGATTAACTCTCGTCAACTTTCGAGAATGCCGCTCTACTTCGGCTGACTTTTTGAAATGGAGGATTTCTACGGTGAACAAACATGTTATTTACAGGTGAATGAAGCTGTTTCTCTGGTGCGCTCCCATTTTATAGTGCTATCACTCTAAGCTATCACATGCTTTTTCAGGCCTAACTTTTCATTTTTTTCCTCGAAGGGGTGTGAAAATACGGGCGTGCGAGGCATTATTGTTCGAATATCGTTAAATATTGTCATCGTGGATGGTTTTTAAGGCTTCAAACGTCACTGACGACATGGTAGGTGCCGTGCGGGCCTATTTATGCTGTTATCACGACCATGTTTGTGAGCGTGTATGCTGCCTTTAACCTTCTGTGGCGGCAAAAGCTTAGCATCTATGATTCAGCGTTCGTAATGCTCTAAAACTTTGTGATATTAAAGAGTACCATAAATGCCCTACTTTTTTATTTTTGGCAGTGCTCATTGCTTTGTTTCGACGATTGGTGCTCATTAAGCAGAGTTAGTATAAGAAAGATAGCTGATGAGCTGCCGCTTGCCGTATGTTTTTGCCAGGAGCGTCTGTGGCCAAATTGTGTACAGTTCATGGTGAAGTCCGTCGTTTGACCCACTATCTTTTTTGATTCGAGCCCTCCTGCCCTGCCGTGCTGTTTCTCGTACTTGCCCTAATGTTATCAATTCTGTTATAAACCGATCGTAAAAGAAACGTTTATGGCGCAAAAGTGTGATAATTGCCGAGGCTACAGTTGATTTGGCGCTTCTGACTGCGATAACAACCAATCTTTACCAAAAGTAAACTTCGCAGCGCCGCATTCCATAGCATAGTGCGAACTCATCGCTCAAAATATCTACCGCCCAAACACTGGTTGCTTCACATCCATTGCTGTTTTCAACAGAAGTGAAGCTATTAAAAAGCGGTACGGCTGATTGATGGGTTGATCTAAGGCTACCGCTGCAGTTTTTTTTTCCTTGAGTGTGCTTAATTTATTTATTTACCGGACGCAGGGTACTCTATGCCCATATGGCCACAGCAGTGAATTCTAGACACTGGAGTTTCGAAAATTAAATGCAAAAAAGATTTTAAAAAATCAAAACACTTCCTAAACACAGAAAAGCTAAAACGACCCTCTGTTCCTCCTTATCCTCTATTTCGGAGCCAAATTTACTCTGTTCCTATGCGCGCTTCTGTGAGGGGAGAGACATCGAGAAAGTGTTCGAGAGAAGGAGACGCAGCGTACACACGCGCAAAGGCACGCGAAAGACGGAAGTAAATTTCACTTCGAAATAGGGGATATTTAGTGCCCGTAGTGGTATGGGCGTAGTGAATGTAAGTAGAGGATATTTGGTAATTTCACTTGCTTTGAGTTCTCCTAAATGTGGAGGGTCAGGGTCAGGCACACCGCTTTCCTGGACTTCGACGAAGTTACCCCCTCCCCCACCTTGGTGATCAATTTTTTTGGAAAATGTCTAAAGCTTTTGCGTCCCCCAGGTTATAAAAAAATATTTTTGACAGTTTTTGCAGTGAGAAAATCTAAAAAAAATTACATTTAAATTTTCTATTTAAGAATAAAATTTCTGCACTTTCCACCTTACTGATGAGCCTTGGGTATTGTAGTTTTGACTTGCTGTTCGATAAACAGTAGCAATGCCTCTCTTGAGAATGAAGTAATCGAACATCTGACACAGATCGCCTCACAATCTTATTTTGGAATAACGAGGACGGCAGATAAGGGCGAATCAAAGTAGATTTCAAAAAGTGGGGGATGCGAGCGTGGGTGGGACAGAGGGTATCACCGGCGGTGGTTTTGCAGTTTCAGCAGTGGACGTAGCAGCTTAGCTTAGGAGCGCAGTGTTTTTCGACGGATCGCCTCAGTGCAATTTGGAATATTACTCATAAATATCTTGAGTGGCAGAGTTTCCGAGCGACCTCACCGCAGTTTTTAGAGGATAGGGCTAGGAACATATCAGCTTTCAGACCTCAGGGTTGTCTTTAAAAAACTTGCGTTGTCGGGTTCCGGACGTAGGGGCATGTCCGGACAACGGGATTGGACAACGAGAAAATGGGTTCAGAGGCACAGTCCAAGCTGGTGGGGAAAACTTGATATTATGGTCCGGCCGCTGTGTATAGCAACCTTGCCAAACGCGGAATCTCAACTCTTCAGAATAAGCGAGATAAATTAAGCACCAATCGCCTCCGCCCCCCCCCCCAAATCAGCATCCATTCGCTCCACCCATTTCAAGGTTTTCGGTCCCAATAGGGACGGGACGCGCGATGGATTTCGATTAGAATCTATGTTCTTCCATTTTTTATCGGTAATGTAGTCTGCTCCAACGCGATGATTGCGAATGACAAGGAAAAACAAGCCCGAGACAACTCGTCCACGAAATTCTCGTAGTTCCAATTCACAACCTTTGAGAGGAAATAACTCCGTTCACAGTGAGTTCTGAGCGATTTTGGAGAGACCTTAGTGATCAGCGCGAAATCCTCTCCAAGACAAGCAGCAAAACTCGAAAGCGATTCTGTGGTTGGATTGTGCCTTTAAGCGATTTTCTCTGTAATTTTGAGGTTATGGGGGAGGGGTGTTTGATATCAGTTTGTTGAGGATTTAACAGAGATTCTCAATCTTTTTTCTTCAGAATTGTCAAAATCTAAAATTTTATGTGGGGACGTACGTTGGCCCGTCTACGAAGTGAAGGTTTAAGGCGTTAGTAGGCTCTATCAATGATGTACAGGCCATAAACGGCCAATGTCTCACCGTCGACTGCGTGTACCAACGCTGCGCGACCGCACGTGCGTCGGAAGCAGACGAGCGGCTGCCGCGCGACGAGTTTGGCCACGCGCGGCGGCCGGTGAAACAGATCGCGGCGGCCAAACTCAATGCGCGGCGGCCAAAACCCGTCTGCTTCCGACGCGCGTGCGGTCGCGCAGCGCGTGGTACGCAGTCGACGGTGAGACATTGGCCGTTTTATGGCCTGTAACTCGTCTGAAAGTATGTCTTATGAGCTAGAGCTCTGGCTACAGTCTAAGATCCTACTATTACATCGTTATGTATACAAACGTTCCTTACTTGTACTGTTACAGAGCTAGTACTGTTTCCCTTAACCTTTTTTTTTGTATCGCAATATGCATAACATCGGCATGGATCCTGACGAGACTTTGCGTGCCTCATTGGAGGTTGGCACAAACTCGGTGCACCTATGTTATAGTATATGGCACCGAGTTCGCGCCAACCTTCAATAGTGACGCAGAGCCTCATTAGAATCCATGCCGACGTTACTTTCCTTTTTGTGAGAATTTTCGTTCTTGATCTTTGTCAGAAGCTTTTTCTCCGTTGAAAACACCCCCTTTTTAATTTTTGGCCCAAAATTTTTACGCCTTCACCGTCGTCCGGCCGGACCATTTGGAGGGTTTTTGAATTTGTTTCGAAAAAAGTCTCTAGTGACTCAATTAGTGGACCTATAATTTTTCACCACTTTGGGCTGGCTATTTTCTTTTCAAGAAAATCAATAATTTCATTTGAGTGCATTGAATCTTCTGAAACCTTCTCTCCTATAAATTTCAGCACTCTTGAATTCGTTAGATATACCTCCGTATTGCGAACTTCAAGGTCTGATTCACTGGAAGCGAGAATGAGTTGGACCTAGAATTTTCGTAATGCACTCTACCCTCTATAAAACGTCGTAATTCACATCATTCGAGGAGCGAGCGGCGCGCGCGACGCCTCGGCCTCCGTTTGCCCTACGCTCTCGCACTGTCTCTAACCTCCACTACGCACCAGTACACGTAGGGACCAAGTGAATTTCGCCGTTTTATAGCCTGTATGTGTATGAGGTCACCTAGCCTCACGCACCTGAAAATAAAAACGGTGGTCCGGAAACACGTAAGAACCTTTTGAAAAACCAAATGTGGTTTCTTCTTTCTCCGTTTAGCAGTATTCAGAGGTTTATGAGATTAACATTTTCATTTTCAGAAAATATTGAACTTTTTGGACATCTTGTTGAGGGTTATAATCGGCATATGATATTGAGACAGTGAGGATTTTTCGTGTTTGTGTAGATACGCAACTTCGCATACACTCGACATATTTCGCTCCCTCGCCAACAGCTGCGAGTGGCGAGACAGGTCACAATGGCAGTCATCCGATAGTTCTTCGAGTACTTGAGCATGATGGGTGGCGAGGTGGAGGTGGTAACATGATGCTGCGACCGCTCCTTCCATTCGTCCGCCGTAAACCCGCTATTAACTCGTTAATTACAGTAAACGTTTTGATGAATAGAGTCGAGTTGGAGTCTGGGTGATGCGGCGGGCGGTTGGCGCCACCTGTTGCAAGATGGCAGCTCGTGCCGTATCAGCTGGCAAACACCTCATCGTTGTCGAGGTTTCTTTCGTGCTTCGAACTGTGAACAGCAGCTGTTCATCGCTCAGGATTGCCTGTTCTTGTTGCGGTTCTCCATCTTGACGGCGCACAATAAATCTGCGGCTTTAAGAAATTGAGAGTATTGCCCTGACCTATGGAGTTCGATTCAATTGCGAGAAGACAGCCGTGTGAAGTGCTTGTTGGCCAGTCACACACAGTACTGAGCACATGAGAGATGATAAAATATTGGATGATTAATGATGAGGTGTATGAATAAATTTTCTTGTAGTTTCGGCTTCTTCGTAAAAAATGAAGTGCTGCTCGGCCAGGCCATAAGCAATCTCCTGGCGCAAATGCTAATTGAAAGGAGCAATATCTAGTGAATACAGCGGATCGGGCATAACACCCCCCCCCCTGAAGCTCTGACAATGACTTACGAAAAGATAGCCTTTTCACACCTTTTCGTATATTGGGGTGTTTAAGCTCTATTCCTATGCTCATTCGCATCAATTGTTAATGGTTACGATCCTACGTGATGAGCTTTATAGACTGGAGCAGTCGGTCTTTTTAGTTTTTTTTCGGGGGGTTTTTTATAATAATCTTCGCATCTTAAAAAAATCGAAACGTCTTCTGTGAGCTGAGCAGAAATCTGTGAGCTAAATATACTAGGTGAGTAGCAATTCTTGTGTTAAAACAATATAGCAGAACCAAACAGGTAAACGATTGCCGAGCTGAGAGTTAACAACAATTTCGGAGTATCAGGCAAGCGGAGACTATTTTGCTAGAACGTTCTCATAAAAAACTCAAACATTTGTGGTTGATTTGTCGGTCTTTCGAAACGCTGTATACTACGTACAGTCGAAACAGATCCAGGTGTCAGCTGTGGCTCCCTTGGCGCAATCACCGCGCTTGCAACATAACGTTGGCGTGGATCTGGAAGAGACTGCGTTCACTGTTGAAGGTTGGCGCAAACTCGGTGCACCTATGTTATAGCATGTGGCACCGAGTTTGCGCCAACCTTCGATGAGGAACGCAAGGTCTCTTCCGGATCCACGCCGATGTTATGTTATGTAGGAGCATCGATTTTGCGCTATCGGATTGTACACTATCGGGTTAACAACCGATACTGCGGTCGCTGTCGACTGTATATACCTTTGGGTCGAGCCGAAGGTTTGAATGCTCCTCTGATTGAGAAAAATCAACTCCGAGTTGGTCGGTTATTCAGAGACCTAAAATTTCGAACCATGGTGGAACTCATCGTTCGGGAAATGAATTTGTCCAAGTAAACCACAAACAGTCGGCACGAATCCCCGGCACACTGCGTTCCATATTGAGCGTTGGCGCAAACTGTGCACGCATGTTATAACATGTGTGCACTGAGGTAGCGCCAACGCCTAATAAGCAACGCAAAATTATCCGTGCCGACTGTAACATAAGGATAAGGTTCTGGGCGTATATCTTTCCCTCTAGGGATGCTCCCCACATTCGACTCACATTAAGAATCGTAGAGGCCTTCAAATGTGTATAGGGCCTATACAATGACTTACGGGGGCCAGCCTAAGATCAGGTCAGTGTTCTTATCCTCCCAGACAAGTGTGGTACCAACTCACCGACCCCGTAGGGATAGAATGTTTGATTGCCCTTGGACGAGGATCGATCATTCGACCGTATGCTTGGCAGTGGCGCCTCTTGCCACTGCCCTACACGCGCCTGGCTGTACCATACGCCGAAAATACGTTTCTATCGTTCATTTGTAGAAGCGGATGATGAGGGGCAGCTAGAATCAAAACATTATTTTATCGCATGTGTCTTAAAACCAAACCGTCTCTCAAACCCTGAGCGTCTCCATACTGTATTCGAATATACTCATTTTTACTACATAATCGAGTCCTCTCGCAAAAGATCAAAGAAACGAGGAATGGTCTACATAGTTACTCTTGGGTGATGCGTTGCTGAGCGGTTGGGCGCAGGTAATGGCACAATTTTTCACCATGATTGTTTGGTCATAAAGGACTATGGAGACTATGCAATGCTGAACTTTGGGTGAGTGCACGACGCAGTCTTGCTCTGATCCACTGGAAACTCCCGTATGACTTTTCAGTTGAGGGGAATGCGGAGAATTCATGTATCTCATTTCCTGTTGTGGTAATGGAATCCCCGTAGTACTTATTAGAGTCGAGCAGTTATGAAGTCACTGGGTTTTTTGTTGTATCAGAGAGATAAGGTGTGCCGCCAGAGAGTGTGTGTGGTGAGTATGCTAAGGGGATTAGCATCGTTATCATCAAAGAGTGAACGCCGCCAAACCGGTTGCACAACATTGAGCCGCTGCTGTTTCTGCTGCTGCCGGCATGCTAAGATAAACACAAGCACACACCGTGGGTGTCAACGCGTGAGACCTACACCCGAGTGGAGAGGTGTGACTTTTCTATGGAACATGACACTTCCGTATATGGTCCGTAGGTGAATGTCAGGGCGTGAAGCCAACATTTCTGGTTGATGTTCACGTTTATACCTCCTTTATAGAGCGATTGCGATTGAAATCGTGGTATAAAGTATAGTTGTGCTCGAATATTCGCAATCGAATAAACATTCGAATAAATTGTTCGATTATTTATTCGTTTATCGAGTAATCGAAAAATCCCGATTTTCGATTATTATTCGAAATCGACTATCGAAAAATTAGATATTCGATCATTATTCGAAATCGACTATCGAAAAAACAGATATTCGATCATTATTCGAAATCGACCATCGAAAAAACCTCATATTCGATTATTATTCGAAATCGACTATCGACACTGACAACTATTCGAACATATTCGATCTTCGAATATATTCGAATAATCTAACACAGCCGTTACCGGATCCTACACAGAAATTTTTCGAAGGGCCAGTGCACCAGCACTAGTGTGAGTCAGGGCTGTGCGTAACTGAAATTTTGAATTGCGTAAATCGTAATTTTCAAATCCTCGTAACTCTTTAATCGTAATTCGTAACTGATATGTAAAAGCTGAAACACAGCCTCAAACCTCATTAAAAATGGAAACGCCTCAACTTCCCAGTGATGATATGTGTTTCAAAATAAATCTGTTTTCGACGAGTACTTGAAAAAGTGCTTTTTTCCGAGCGAATCTCTGGTCCGCAATCGCAGAAAACCGCTATGGCAGCACGCGACACGATGACAATACTGGTGGGACCACGTAGTCCCGGCACGATCAACCTTCGTCCCAGCACGACTTCATCACATTACGTGCTGCAACAGCGTTTGTCCACAATTGCGGACCGGAATTCTCTTCTGGTAAGGGCAATACTGGTCGAAAGCGTCTTCTATCCAACGCTTTTTTGGTTTTCAGCAAAACTTTGCGGTTTTCAAAGTTGAACCTGAAATTTGATGGAGACCCAGGGTACCGACTGAGCATTTTTTAGCAGCCAAAGCTAAAGCCGCGAAAATTGATAGGGCAATTGAAACCACGACATATGCGCTAGATCAAAATAAGCACGGGAATTCGCAATAGAGCGAGATTTGTATATTTTTTCCCAACCTTTGACAAGGTGCTTCTATGGCTGTCGACGATGGCTAATTTGGATTTTGTCCTTTTTATCGATTTTTGGAAACGAAATAAAAACGAATAGGTGGCAAAATGAGTAATACTCAAAGGAGTGGAGTAAATATCAAATAGCAGCAAGTTCTGCGGCTCATACTCGTTAGGGCAGACAATGTCGAAGTAACAAATTCACGAAAAGCGAAAAAAAAGCTAGGAATCACGCCTAATCCAGAAATTCCGCGAACACTATCCCCAACTCAGACAGTAGTACTGATGGAATCGCTGGCGCGTGGCGGGCCGAACAACTCCCATCTCGCTATGCGACCGCTATCGTTCTAGGAGAAAGCGCTTCATTTCGAATGTATCGCGCCTCTTCACTGTGGACACCCAGCGAAGACGCGACGCGACGTAGCGTGATCGAGATGTAGGCTGATTATAACATCGCGTCGTGACGCGAATGAACTCTGAACGGGGTCTAACGAAACGCCCGCTCGTGACGCGCTGGCGTTGTATGAATAGAACCGCTGTGGGTGGAATCAGACAGCTGCTAGTGTAGAAATGATGCGTATCGATTTTGTGTGCCGCCACTCATGAACCCTGCCTGAGCGGAATATTGAAAATATTGAGCAGTTCAAAAGCTTTCGATGCCATTCTTAAAAACTGCCTCTTCAAAGCACTAGCGTCGCAAAACTCTGAATTCGGTTGGCCCGTAGTTAAATTAATTCATTTATTCGAAATTATTCGATTTTCGATATTCATTCATTCGAAATAGAGAATCGAGTATATTCATTCATTCGTTCATTCGAAAATTTTGAAGTCGAATATATTCATTCATTCGTTTATTCGAAAAATTTGAAGTCGAATATATTCATTCATTCGTTTATTCGAAAATTTTGAAGTCCAATATATTCATTCATTCGTTTATTCGAAAAATTTGAAGTCGAATATATTCATTCATTCGTTTATTCGAAAATTTTGAAGTCGAATATATTCATTCATTCATTCATTCATTCGGTCCGTTTAGTCAAAAAGCACAACTATAGTATAAAGTGACAGTTTCAGTACTAAAGAAGTGGTTGATGGGATCCTGAATAACATTCGCATGAAGAAAGCTGGAAGTGGCTCCAATATTGTCCATAAATGCAGTGGAGGGGGGCTCCGGCTTCACTGTTAATAGCAAGGAGGATCTGTGGCTGTATTAATGAATTCCTGAGCCTCTCCGTTGTCGGAAGCAGAATGAAATCTCCTTTTTCCGCGATGGTGGTTCTAACCTTTTAGGTGTATATAAGTGGTGGCTCCTCATAAAAGAAAACGGCCAAAAATGTCAGGAGGCCCCATTTTTTACTTAAAGGCAGCAGACACGCTCGAAAAAGTTGTTGAGGTAACTACGTTTCTGAAGTCGCATGGCTACAAGTAGATTGCTCACGCCTTTGGAAGCGTCAAAAACGAGTCAAAACTACTAGATTTCAACAATGCAAAGCGAAAAATTTCTGCAACCGCGCCCCAAAATACAAAATCGTCCAGATTGATAGTACTAATGCGGTCCCTTTGGCTGGTTTTTGATGCTTCCAACGAGGTTAACGTTCCAGTACAAGCTGTAAGAGTATATCGGCTTCTTTATCTCAACCGTTTTGTTCCTAATATCCGCTGTTTCAACCGCGCGCCATAAAACTCGTCCACTTTCACCTGATAACAAAATAACCGTTATTCCAAAATAACCGTTCTGCGTACGTGTCCTTAAGGCATGGGCTACAGCCTATTCCTCAATTATTTAGAAAGTTTGAGCATTTGGCAAGAACACAGATTCTTTCTGAATAGCACTGCGGTTTACTTGCGTCCTCATTTCCTTTTTTTTCTGTCTCTTCATATCTGACATATGTCTTAAACTACGTAATAAATTATTATTATTATTATCATAACCCATTTTTTCTTTCAAGGGGGCGTGGTGGACTTTTTCCTAGCTTTTTCTCGCTCATTTGAGCGAGCTGAGATTTTGCGCTTGGCAGGGTTGCTAGAGGCGGCGACCGGACCATAATATCAAAAATTACCTCTAAAGTTGGACTGTGACTTTAAAGTGTTGCGATTTGATTTTTAGGAAAGCCAAAATTTTCCCAGTGCTCTAAATATCAAATACTAAGAAAGCGCAAGTTACTATTAGAGTTCAGTAATTCTCTTCCTCGTTTCCCAACAGTTGAGCCCCTTTCACAGTTTCCTTACCGACGTCGGACGACTTATTATGCAATGTGGAGTAACTATCTATCCTATCCATCTTATCCATCTGGACTCATCAAATTTGATAACGAGTCGGCCGACATCGGCCGGCAAACTGTGAAAGAGGCTTTAGAGTTTTTGCACAAATGCAAACCTTCGAGAAAACACATAGTGTCGTGGCCTCTGTGTCATGAATTATCTGGGAGTTGCTCCAATCTTGTTCATAGAAGCCTTTTTTCCCCGAAAAAGCCCTGACGAAATGAAAGCCATGTATGCTCAAATTCCTGGAAAGACGACTGACCTAACTTCGGCCTAGCGATACTTTGCGTTTCTTACTGAAGGCTGGCGCAAACCGGCGCACGTTATAGCATATGGCACCGAGTTTGCGCCACTCTTTAATAGGGAATTCAAGGACTTAGGCCGGAACCATACTACACGCGATCGTACGATTGTACCATCTGAGCAGAGAACCCCGCGCTCCTTCTCTGCACGCGACGCCTTTCGCGTCAGCTCTCAGTGTTACGCGCCTATATTGACGTCGCACGAAAGCGAATTGATTGCTGGTTGTTTTACACTGTTCTATCATGTTTGTCGTGAAATGAACAAATTCTCAAACAAAAATAGAGGCAGAGCGAAATGTAGTGCACGTGAACAAACACAAAATATTGCGTCTTGTCCGCACGTAGTTGCTTGTCCCGCGTACCGACGTGTCACGCTGCAAAAACTCTGAATGCCGTGTATCGCGCCGCGTGCGGCTTAAGGTCAATGGTATACTTTGTCGCTGTAATGAGCGACAGCCATGCCATTCAGCACAACTCGTGGTGGAACCAGCATAGGAACTGGCCATCGTAGGAGCAGTTGTTGTGTGGCCGTCGCAGCGACGGAGGACAAATCTGCCGATGCCTGTCGCTGTCGCTGTGCAGCCCGCTGCGACAGCGACAGATTTAAAGGGTGGGACTGCTCGGCGCAAAAGTATACCATTGGCCTAAACGGGGCAGATAGCCATAGCGACGTGACAGCCATATCATGGCCGCGCCGTCGTACACTTCTAATCGGCGCTGCGAAGCAAGGTATTATCTCAGCCATCGCGCTGTCCGTAGCTGTGCGAGTGTGGTCGCCCAGCTGCAGACAGCGCAAGCAGTCGCGTCGCAGCACGCCTCGTGTATTCTTTATTAAGGAGAGGAGAGGGGCGCTCGACTGACTTGCCTCGTTTTTTTTTCGTGAAGTTTTGACGATCCAAGCCGCAAGGCAATCGTTTGCGCTGTCTGTAGCTAAGCGATTATTCCTGGAAACGACTGTATTGTTAGGACCGTAGCTTGCCTTCTCAGGCGAAAACAATTAAATCTCACCGGCGGCTGGCAGTCGCATGCGCCGGCCGCTAATCGATTCATGCCGAAAGAAGAGCGCATCTGATCGGCTTACCATACCGCTAGCCACCGTTTGAGATTTAAAGGCAGAGTCCAATCTCACGATCCCACGCTGATTGCAATGATGTCTCTGGAATCATACAAGACCTCCTAGGAGCGGAGTTATGGCCCCTCAAAAATTGAGCTACGGAAGCATGGTGGACGTGTTATCCGAGGCTTATAACTTCCGTCGTTTTCACCCGATGTATGCGAACCGAACGCAACAAACAGTGAAGTTTAGAATGGAAGGAAGAACGGGGCCATTGATTGGAAATCATCGTTCATCTTGTCACTGTTGAGCTCAAGATCGTAAAAGGGGCGTGTGCAAAAGGCTTCCTGATGTGGGCGCCCCAGGGTGGCTTCCTCCTATATCTCGCTTATTCGAAGGAATTGAACGCTCGCACTTGGCAGGTGGTATACAGGGTGGGTCTACTTCACAATCATGCAGAAATTTCAGATTTCGTCCATGAGCTTGGAGTGTGCCTTTAAAACTCCCGCGCTAGCCGCTGGTGAGATTTAGATTTAATTAAATCAGCTTGAGGAGGGAAGCCACGGACCTAACTATACTCTTACGATTCGGGATTTGAGCTAAAGAATCTGATCTGGACGCGCTGCAACAATGAAAGAATTGGTCCGTGTCAATCGAAAGTGTATCGAATGACTCAATCAAATATATACGCTACATTTCGGAGCGATGGTTGCATCGACATTTCAGATAATTGCTATTGCTGCTGTTGGAAAATCTTGCTGAGTTGAACTGTAATTGCGCTGAGCTTCGCAATATGGAATGCACAACAGCGGATATAGATTTATCTCCAGGAGTGTTTTTCATTTACGCGGTGACTACGAAGGACTGTTTCGATGGAATGGAAATTTCTGTCCTCAGTTGCGGGCAACCGCTGTCGCAGCATGCAGCCAGAAGACAATCGTGCCGTGACCTAGTGGAGTTAGCACGATTGCCGGTGATCCATCACGATTTTGTGTGGCGTGCGTGTCGCAACAGCGGCTGTCCGCAGCTGTAGACCTCAATTTCTTTCCGATAAGGACTTTACTATTAGCGCGCGCAAAAATGCTGCTCAATGAATAGTTGACATTATTTAGCGGGTTCAGAAATAGACCGAAAAGGAGAAATTATGAAAATTAGTCGCCCGTAGTTTCCGTCTTTGGCCTGAGGGCTGCGTTCAGACCGGGGATGACAGAATCTACGGTGCGCTGCAAGTCATCGACGTTCAAATTGCCTCAGTTTTGTTGACTTACATTGTCGTTTTGAGTTGTTTTAAGCATAACATGGTCCTTGAAATGCGATTTTTTGGGTCTTTGTCTGCTCTTCCATCGTTACCACACCGAAAAGTCCAATGGATCGAGTTCATTGTGGTGGAGGGTTATTGAGTCATGTCGAGTAATCCTATGACCACATTCATCTCTGTGCAAACCCAGGGCCTGTCGTTTTGGGTAGGGGTTAGCCCCAGCCTAACAGAAGTCCATATTTTCATCGCTTAACTGAACCTAAACCGATTAACCCAGGGTTTGCACATTCTGGATCCGACTTTAGGTAATTTATACTGCAGTAAAGCTGGGGTATTCCAAGTACCACTACCAGACCTCCAATTCTGTCCAAATGTCATGATGAGGTTTCCATGTTTCCGTGGAATGGTAAGTTATCACGAAACTTCATCCTAGTACACTCGCGTCATGGTTTTCTTGAGTTGAGGGATACAGAGTAGTTGAGTCCGAAAAGTAGCCGTGATCTCTTCCCAAATCACCAGGTTTTCCGGAAACCCCGTCTATTTAGTTGTTTTTCCCTTCTGGGGACTATTCTGCACCACAATGGTCCTTTGCAAAAGTTGAAGACGAGTAGCCTTGTGAGCACTGATTAGGTAGGATGTCTCCTGCATCATCTCTCACTAAGTTTTCTTGACGTTCATCACTTCAGATAGTATCCGATCCGACCCGTACAGACTCAGGTCTGTCCGGGTCTGGTTGACCTTAGCCGTTCTCTCGGATATGTACTTCTAAATCCGACGCTCAGTTGTTACAGAAAGTTTCCGCTCACGTCTTAAGGTAGAACTGTTGCCATCGGCGTCGCTGTTTCTCCCCTGAATTGAAAGTACCCAGTGACTACCCCCCCCCCTCCAAGTTAGGCATCGATGCTAGGATTGGTTAGTCCAGCGTCATGCAGGGCCAGATCTGAGCGTTTTCCAACCTAGACGTTTGGGGACCACGAGCCATACAGAAACTATTACTATTCTCCAGTCTCCAGCCACACATGACGGTGGGTTGAAAAGGGGCAACGTCTTAGTTGCTGGTAATGTAACATGGTTGCACATATGTGAAAAAACTGTCGAAAAGTCTGCTTTAGTACAGAATTTTGATGTTTTCGAATGTTTACTGCCTTTTTTATGATATGGCATATGAGCAAAAGATATCAAAAGGTAGCTGAGTTGAACACAAAACTTAAGTGTCAGGCAGGAATCGAACTTGCATCGCATCGCTTTCCAGACGAGAGTGTTACCATTGCACTACGGACACCGCTCTGCATTCCTCAGCTAATTGACACATGAACGGTGTAGGCACAACATCAATCACCCGGTACCGGGTATGATCTGGTGAGCAAAAATCAGCATCAAATCCAGTTAAGCAGAGGCCTTTTGAGGACAGAATTTTGATGTTTTTGAATATTTAATGCCTTCCTTATGGCATCGTATATGATCACAAGATATCACAAGGTAGCAGAGTTGAACTCGTCGGTAGTGTAACGGTAACACTCTCGCCCAGAAAGCGATGCGATGCGGGTTCGATTCCTGCCTGACACCTAAGTTTTGTGTTGAACTCAACTACCTTGTGATATCTTGTTTTAATACAGTTTTTGGGAATTTGAAATTCTGGAAGCACGTGTACATAGGTTTTCAACACCTTGGATATGTTCATAAGTAACGGGCAACAGAACGCCGCAGAGTTCTGTCATGAACAAATAGGGTGGATCTATACAATGAAACACATTGTATGAGTTAAAGGCGAGGTCCGCTCAAATTTTGACACCACCAAAATTCGGGTTAGGTACAGAGGTTGGGCTGGCATAGCCGAACACCGTCTGGACGTCGCGCAAACTATAGGCCCTTTTGGGAAAAAAGCAGCCTTGAAGTCAGGGATTACAGTATTCGCAGGATAATAATCATGACCAGAATGACCGATATTTACACGCAGTTTTGAAAAATGCGAGGACGATGGCTAAACATGGACAATAGACACACTTTTCTGACATGGTGGTTGACCGAAATGGCTGGAATAACTTGGGGAAGACCGTTTTTTCCGCAGTTTTTGCTCATTCCTGTAGTATTTGCTTCGATTCAGCCGGAAATCTTCAAGGATACCTTTTCTAACAACCCCGCTCATTTCGTTTCTTCTCAAAGTTAGTGATGGTATCAAAGATTATCAACCATTTACACTTTTCCATTTCTCATTCTTTGTTCATTTTTCACATGTTCTAGTAATTGACTGTGGTTATTTTTTCTTGAAATATGGGAAGCTTGTGATAGAGTGGAATATTTCACATTAATTCTTGTTATTATTTTCTGTACAGTTGTCATGTTCTTTTTCTCTCCTGGTTTAGTTAGTCTGCGAAATATTCCTATCCGCTCTGTCTCACTGCACAGGCACAGGCATTCTGTCGAAATCTGGAAAAAATGCAGTGTTATTTTTCCCATCTGGATTCTGTGGATCCCTAGTGACCGTACGTGGGTGTCGAATTCATCAGGTGTGTTTGTGCGGGTCTGATGTCGCGTCCTCCAAGTTTGACTACGGCAGGCGACGAGCATGTCAATATTGCGTCACTTATCGAGGGTTAATCTGCACATATCCGGAGCGGTGTCGTTTTACTACACCCACTGTAAACCGTTGCGTAACTGACGAAAGTTTTGCCTGACTCGAGCACCCACAAACCACTGCGCAACCTTCGAATGGGAATCTGAATAGGCCTGGATTGACCCCATAGATCTGGCAGATCCCTGTGTGTCATTATCGAGGGTTGAGCTCTCGCCGCTAGTCGGCTTCGTTGTCCCTCGTGTTACAATGATGAAAACATTTGTTGTCCGGCAGCAGCAAATGACAAATAGCGGCTGCAAGTGGCAATCCACAGCACCCTTCTTATCATCACCTGCTGCTAGTTCATTGCGAAGAAGAGTTACAGCGCTAACTAAAAAGTGTTCTCCCTTCATAAAATACTGCCAGTCACAATACATCATCAGTCAACGCCTCAATTTGCCACGAGCTCCTGCTGAGCTGCCGTTTCTCATGGAAATCGCTGAAAAATCTGGACAGCAGTATGTTGTTTCAGTATGTTCACGTTTTGGAGCTGTAGTATCATCGGAACGCCTCATCAGGACGGTATCACAGGGAGCTGAGCTAGTATATGAGAGTTCAGGAACAAGAAAATGTATTTTTTTTAAAACATGGAATTTCAAGATAAGAGACCAGATTTTCTCCGAAATGTTGCCTTGGTGTCAGGTTAATCAAATATTGTAGCCGGAAGAATCACAGAAGTTATAGTTTTTTCGAGTGACTGCATTTGAGCACATGTTTATTATGGATTGGCTCGTACCTGTGCGTCAATGGAAATAATTTTTCGTTAGTTAATCGTTAATTTTCGAAAAAAATCGCGTAACCCGTAAATGCTTCAACACGTTAATTTTGAATTTAGTTAAAAATTAAGAAAAACCATTACCTGACCACAGCAAAAGTCATCAAATCATCAGAAGTTCCATATAAATCAGTCTCATAATTCCGCTGCAATTAACGAGCTGAGCTAACGTGATTTCACGATTTCTTCGTCAAGCGGTAGTCGTTAATTTTCGAGAAAACAAACGCGTTAAACCGTTAATGTGTTTACACTACAACGTTATAACGCTCATCCCTGGCCTAGGCATACCTTTGGCAGATAGATATAATTAGTTCGTGGATACCTCATGGCGAGGTTAAGCGGCTACTGTTAGGCGAGGCAAAAGGACGGGAAAAGTCTCAAAAATCAAAAATGTGTTCAAAGGCAGCGTTTACGATGAATTTACCTTCCGAGTTCTCAAGAAAAAACCACGCGCTGGCCATCGTGTGTTATTTTAATACAGGAGAAGCGGGGAAAACACTATAAATATTCTCAGTTTGGTAGAATAGATCCCTGGCCTGGGCTAGTTGTCCGATAGAATGAGCGAGTTCTTGGTGGTTGCGAACGGCGAACAGAGTGGGGTGAAGAGAAAATGTGAGAATACATCTTGCAAAAAAGGAAAGGAAAGAAAGGAAGGAGAGAAATGAGCAACAGAAAACAGAGACTTTCAAAGGACGTGTACACAAAAGATTTCATTTTCCTTCATCATTTCTAGCCGGGGAGCATCGCTAAGATTCCAAATGGCATTTGGCCATATATCCTTTATTCTCTGTAAACGGTGCTAGAACTGCCCATGAATTTTGTGCTGGAAGGTTTTCCTGCCGCTCTCTTATTTGTACTGAGCCTCCTCAACTTGAAAAATCTCCATCGACCGACGTAGTTACGCATCCATTTTTTTACGAAATTTTGGAATTCTTTACGAGAAGTCTCATTCCATAAATTTTTCGATAAAGTTCCACCAGAGGGGTGGGGACGTGAAAGTTCTCGTTATTGTGTAGCAGTATTTTGCGCGGATAGATAGATGATGATGAGCGATTTGGATGAAAGCCATTTTGAGCGTCGAGCGTGTGAGACACTTTGTGGATACGAAGGTGTTGTGGACCCGTGTGATTTGGGATCAGGGTGGCGGTGGACCACGTTCAAGCTCAGGTTGGGTTATCACAGCGTGGCTGATAGTGAGAGGGTGTCACAACTTATGGTGCCTACGGAGAGTGAGAGCCGCTGTCCCGGGAGTGCGGTAAATGAATACAAGAATAGTAAGATACGAACGCGTGTCCAGTTTCTATATAGCACAGACTGTCAAAAAATCAAATCTACGGAATCTACGGAGGTTGCAGACAGCGCATAGCGGTCGAAAGGAGCATCTTCGCGCGCACAGCGGTCGAGAGGAGCATCTTCGCGCGCACACGAAGCGCGTCGAGTGATGGTAATTTTGATTGTTTATGGTGGATAGCTTCTAGAACTCATCTTTCCAGTCTAAGTATTGTCGAAATTATGAGGACAAACACATACTCAACGCTCACCTTGGTTTACATTTTTTGAATCGAAAAAAAAACGCCCGTGTATCATGAAGTATACTATTAAAACCAGAATTTTTGAAGTTGAAGGTAAAAAATAGGGGCTCGTCGTTTTCGAACTCTAATGGGACACGCCGCACATTCGATTTGATAATCCAAAAGACTTGAATGTGTTTCAGGCTTGTACAGTGACTTGGTCTGCCGACTTTCGAGTCAGTGCTTTCATCTTTCCAGATGAGTGTGGTCCCAGTTTTTAAAGGACTATTTCACATTTTTTTTGGTTGATCTGGGGAGCTCATACACCATCGATGCTCAAATGAGGGAAAGTGAACCAATGCAAGAAAATGGAAAACGATCTTGCAAAGTAGAGAAGAATGCGGGGAAAATGGGGTTCCTTTAAGGTATTTCGGCCTAATTCCTGTTTTGGAATACGTGTACCTTAATGCGTTTAGTTAAATCAAATCTAGGTTCCGCCTATTGTATGTTACTCGTATGCATGCACTCTACCCCTGATCAGTGTTGAGATCTTGTGAGTGTAGTGTTTTGTGTCAGTGGTGGATATGACGAGGGTATCGTGGCCAAGTGCTTTCAGCCACTCATCTCCCACTTCAAGCGCAGCATCAGTAGTTTCTTCGTTTTGAAACCGATCACCCCCTCTCTGGTCGTCCCCTTGTCGTGTGCTTGTCTCGTGCGTCCCGTTTGTTCAGCTCGTCACTCACTTCATCGGGCGGACGCGTCTTGTGCGATTGTTACCGTGCAGTCAGTCACCTCGGGTGTGTATTATCAAGTGTTAGCGACGACGGTATCGTTCGAGTGTCCGCCGATGATGTTTGCCCGCGGCGGCTCGCCTCGTCCTGTTGGGTACTACCGTAGTCGACGACGAGCAACAGCTTTCCTGGGTGGCCAGGTGAGCGCGAGAAGGCACGACATTTGTCACCGGAGCATGACAAGTGATCCCCCACATCAAAGCCTCGCCTGCTGCTGTCGATTATAGCAGGTCGCAGCCCCCCACACACAGAGCGTAACCGCCCGGTCAGTCCGTCTTTCTGTTCGTCCGTCACCCGCAGGCAGTAATGCGCTCACATTAATCTTCAGCCCGATCAGCGCCGATTTCAGGTCGAACTGCGCTCATCCTCGGCTATAGCCACCCCCGAAGAAGCGGAATGGCCGTCGCATGAGCGAACAGAAGTTTCAGCAGCTTGCCGTTTATTTATGGCCATGCACTATAGTACATGTGAACAAGGAGAAGATAGTCCATTCTATCATAAGGGAACGCTTAAACAATTCAACTGTTGGGACGAGTAGGGAGAATCTTCACAGAACTCAAACATCGGCATTGCCCTACCAAGTGGTTTAACTAAGCATCCATTTTTCAGAGGAACAAAAATAAAGGGTATGTAAGGAAAATCTTTAAAAAAAAGTTTTTTTGTTGAAAATGCTTCCAAGAAGCAAAGGAATGATTATATTAGGGCCCTGAAAATGGTTCATAAAAAACTAAGAATCTCAGGAGAGAGTGTGTCTGAGAAAAAGAAGAATGTATTTTTTCAAAGCCTATGGCTTGGAATTCGGAACCGTGCACCGGGGTCATGTAGGGTCGTGCCTTGAAAGAAACGGGTAGCGGGAGCTGATTATAAGAATTTCCGCCTAAAACTTTTTTTGTTTTTGGGTCGTTGAAATTCTCCGCTGATTATGAAAATATTTAGAATAAGTTCGTATGTAGTCTGGCACAATTCCTATTCGCAACTGATGTTTTCGTGAGGCTACCCTTGCATTTATTTCGAAGGCTTACTTCGTACAGTTCGTGCAATCGGGGAAATAGCCATTCATGTTCATAGGTATGTATGGTCTCCGTATAAGATTTAGTCCAATGAATGGAGCAGGCGCGATCATTGCGGCAGGCCGTGTGGAGTTGATGGCAGGATCGGCCAACGGGGTTTCGATCGCGCGCGGCGTTCTACAGTCGTGGCCCCGTCCATTCACTAGACTAGGTTGAACAGGTGGACTCTATCTGTAAACTTGACATGACTCAAGCCAAGCCTTTCAAATGGCCTAGTTGAGTAGCTTCAAGTTCACTGAAATTCAAAATTTTCTATATCAGCTGTCCTTGATCAATCCCTCCTTCACCTTGGAAAAGTGCAGCTTCTCAATTAAACTATGAACTGCCTACGCGTAGCGGTTCTTGGGGTTGGTGTGGTCTGCGTGTCTGCAATACTGCTCATAGCGTCTGGTCAGGACGCGCGCAAGGAGGCGTTTTCGCTTCCATAGCTACCTTTTTCATCAACTCAAATTGATTTTGAGTTCTGAAATTTTTATTCAAGATTCTATCAAGAGGTGCTACCCAACGCTGTAGTGATTATTAGGGTTCAAGTTCAAACAAAAAACTTCTGATGAATTTTTAGTGTGCCCTACGGTATACAAATACTGTATGCAGATGCCCAGCGCTATGAGTACTGTATAACGATCTGGAACTTCTCCGTTTGAATCAAACCCTTAACAAGCATTATACTGTTGAATAGCCCTCTTCACCTGGATACTGAATAACTTTTCAGGGCGGAAAAAATTGATTTTCAAGGAAGTTATCAACCGTGCGCCCTCTGGGCAGATCTTACTAGCGGTAGTGTATGTATATTGCGGTATGCATTGAGGCTTCGGCCGAAAACTCCGACTGACGGTCGCTTGGAGGTAGCTAGACGTTCTCAAGTTTTTGGTCGTCGTTGTAGGTATGCAGTAGTAGAAGAGCTGCTTGCAAGGATATCTGGTATTAGTACGCCAAGGTTTGATTGGGCGATACTGTGGTTTGCGTGATTATTTATGAGACACCTTGCATCTCGTGTAAGAAGTTGTTATACGTCAGCTGTTCGCATGTGGTTAGTACAGAGGGGGTGACAGTAGTGATGGATGGGAAACAGCGATAAAAACGCGCCAGATCACACAATTGACGTCCTTCTACTACAGCAAATGATGCACTTGGTAGGAATAACACGGAAGAATGTGGTTAATGTGTAGGTCAAGTAAAGGGTTTGATTCTGGCATGCTCTCAAGAGCTTTTTTTAAAGGTGCCACCATGCGCATATCTTAGGCCCCGGCCATAGTTGGTATATCGGACGTATCCTGCTCAGTCGATAATCATAAAAGACACGAATGAGAGGAGGTGAAAAAAAAACACTCGTTGTGGCCGACCCGACCGATATGCACATGATACAAGGTAAGAAGTGAATGATACCACTGATTTCATTCCAGATATTTCATCAATATCGACCGCGTTGTCCACCAGGTTTTTTTTCTTCAGCTTCCGTCCATTTTTTCCTCCGTATCAACCACGGCAGGTTACGGCGATTTTTTCGACCAACTATGACCGAGGCCTTACATTACCACAAAACCTCGATGTATGAATGTTTGAGTTCCTGTCACTCCTGCATTGAAGTGGACGCTGACTACCTGCCTTCCACAGAGCCTCTTAACGAGATGCGACTTCAAGCATGTATGAACGCCCAAGGATATTCTTTGAACATAATATTGGCAAAACAGCTAGTAACTCTGTGGGTACTCAAAAATAATTCTATTGTTCCAGACCTAAGCGTTACTGAACTTCTATGGGCATCTCAAAAAGCGGGGCATATAAGCCACCTTGTAATATATCGTGGAAATGCCACAATCATGACCGAAGACAGTTGATTCTCCACGAAATTCAATTGAAAAATGGCTTTGGTCTGAATTAGCCTCTATAAAAATTGCTGGTTCATGGAAAAATGTATTGAAATGCTGCAAACCTAATACTATACTATTTTTGTTCTTCAGAGATGGTTGACCCTGTGGAGGCGACGGAGGGACAGGATGATAGCACGGCGATGAGTGAACTGATAGGGTTTTTGGAGCCGACCACCCGGCTGGATGTGCGACGTGCTGCTCTTGACTGTGTGATTGCCCTCAGTGGAGCTCTCGATGGTTCAGCCAGCCGTCTCTTCACTGCTGATGAATTCGCCATGGGAGCGGTAGGTAATGCACATGGTCGCCTCAAAATCTCTGGTCTGATCGATGAGATGCGTGCGATTGGTCTCCGCGACGTCGCACCCATTTGCGGCTTTTCGGGCCTTCTGCAGTGCGCATCCCCGGGCGCGGCGTAGGCTATACTTGGGCAAAACTGCGAAAGTTTTCGAATTTAAAATTTTGAATGATTCGAAATTCGAAAATTCATTCGAATAAATTTCGAATAATACAATTCGGTCCGAACTATAGCGTAGGTCATATGCTCGTGGGGGTATTGATTGGACTAGAAATTTTGAGGCGACTATATATTTACGTGATTTACATGTTTTGTTGCTCACAGTAGAAGGTGATGAGTATGAACTATGAGTGGATTTCTAGAGTCGTATTCAGCACCCGCCAGACCTCAATACATATTAGGTTTATTCGTCGTTACCGCCATTTCTAAAACGGTTTTTTCAGTGAACGAAAATATCTTTCGAGTTCGTATCAACTCAGTTATTGACTTTCTCGACTGCTTCTTGGAATGAAGGCGCTCTTGAACGGTCATTGCAATCAGAACCATACTCACATACTCATAGTTTGTGTCTGCCCTGAGGCCAAGGTCCTTCAACGAGTTTCGAGCATATGGCGGACTTTTTTTGGTTAGACCTGTTGCATTTGCGTCTAAGCAAAGACAATATGTTTTCAGTGAATTCAGTGAAAAGCAGACGTTCAAACAACTGATACTGAGCCGCGTCTTGATTCGCGTCGAGATTTCGTGAAAACGTCGATCTTGCCAGCGTGGTCTATCACATCTAACCCTGGACCGAAATGCTGACTCGTTTTGTGCAAAAAGCTGTGAAGAGCCTGTAGTACCTGATGTCGTCTTCTCCCCATCTCACTGCTTGAAGGCAGTGTTCACGATGATTTTCCTTCCCGAGTTTACCACTCAAAATAATCGTTGGCAACCAAGTGTTACCGAAATTACGAAGAAACGGCGAGAAACACACTAAATCGTCTTATTTCACTGATATTAATCTCTGGCCTGGACTAGTTGTCTGATTGGATGAACATGTTCACGGTGGTTGTCACCGATAGAAAATGGGACTAATCGAAAATGGAAGAATAGTTCAGGCAAAACTGTATCAGTCAGTGCCCGAAGGAAAGAACGGAGCAACACAAAATAGAGAAGTGCAAAAGACGGGTCCACAAAAGATTTCATTGTTGCAACAAAAAGTTCCACTTAGAGTAAAGAAGCGGGATGAGAGTAAAGGACTTCGTGCCCTTCCGGTGCGTTTTTCTCGGTTTCTTCGTCATCCCAGTCCTACTCGGGTGCCGAACAATCGATTTAGCGATTAATCTCAAAATCGAAAATTATTGTGAACACTGCCTCTAAAGGCAGTGTTCACAATAAATCTCGTGTTTGAGTTTTCAGTGTGAAACACTACACTGGGAAATGCCGAAGGGGGTGGGGTCGAAAAAAGCATCGGAAACGAACGAGAAATCGATAAAAACGACGGCGAAGGGAAGATTTCGCTAGCCCAGCACGCTTGTTCTTGTCCGCCCCGCCCCGTGCTGACGAGCTTGTGCCGCGCAAGTTTTTTTATGGCGAATTTCCAAGCAACTGCTGCGTCCAGCCTGATCGATTCGCGCAGATTTTGCCTTTAGCGCGTGCTTGCGGAAACTAGCAGGGTCCGTAAGCTCGTCTACGCCCTGAACATTAGAAAGCGCTGTTTTAGTTTATTCTGAGCGCTTTTCTTCGCTGTTTCTTCCCTATTCAATAGTTTGCGAGCGGACAACCCCATTTTTGAGTCGAACTCGAATATAATATTCATCGCGAACACTGCCTTTAATGTCACTAACTGCCGATTTCGGTTAGCTCACAGCAAAAGTTTGGAAGTCGGCGACCAAACTAAACCAAACAGTCGGCGACAATATTAAAACTCGGGTGGCCCATGTGGTTTTCTTCTTCCAGTTCTAGCGAAAGGCTCGAGGGAACTTCATGTAGTTGTGTGGGTTACTTTGTAAGCAGTAATGTCTGCGGTTAGGTCAAGGTTAAACCAACGTTGTCGGTAAAAATCTTTGTCGTATACTCTCGAAGACGGCGTTTTCGACTCTCGAAGAGGAGGGGGGGGGGGAAGAGTCAAAATGTAGGCAGAAATTTTTCAGCGCTGAAATGAGCCAGCAGTGGCTACGGAGCCCATGTTGTACAAAACTTCAAAACAAGGCCGCCTGCGACCCCTTCAAAGACCTGCTTCGAAAGTGTTCGATTAAAAACACTCGACCGAATGCTCGGTCACTCGGGTCGAGACTTAACTGCAATTTACGCCTTGACCACGAGGGAAAGAATGGCGTGCAGAATGCTTCAAGTTTACTGATTCGTAAGAAGAAACTGCGAATATCAAGTCAAGGGGGTATTTATACTCCTCAACGGCAGCGCGTCACGCTGTTGGAGTACGACTAGTTTCTACGCTTGGCGTGCGCGTAGAAAAACAACGAATACTCCAGCGGTAACGCCATGGCGGAGGGAGGTGAAGCTGGTTTCAATTGTGTCGTCCAAGCTAATTCAGTTTACGTGTTTTCCACCGTGGTAGCAGAGGATAGTATTGGAAAGCAGAGGATAGTATCATTGATCATGATGAATCGGGGTGAAATTGACATGGTGTAATTGTGCAAATGATGAGATGGCGGAGCGGGCGCCATCGAAAACCGTAGGAACCAAGATTTCAGGGAATTCGGTTCATCCGGCAGCGCGTAATGGAACCTTTCCGGAGAACAGTCGCTCTCAAGTGGTACAAAACTATAGAGCCACTCAAATTTTTCATTGTGTAGATTAATTCTCGTTTCAACTTAGGTATAAAAATGCCGCATGAGGAAGCGAAGACATTCAGCGAAGTTATGTTAAGGGGCACAAGGCTTTCTGTTGCGAAGCAGGGCCAAGTGGATGCCCTACACAAGGCGGGCATCTCGAACCGGCAAATCGCTGTTCAACTGGTCAGATCGCACAGGTGCATCGACAGATAATTGGAGAACCCTGCTGCATATAGAAAGAAGAATGAAGGTAGTCGGCCTAGGAAGTTGTCCAGGCGTGATGAGATGCATATTGCACGTGTGGCATCGAACAGTACGCAGTTCCTCAACGACATCCGAGGACGCTTGGACCTCCAGGTTTCTAGATGGACTGTTCTGCGATCTCTCAAACGCTGTGCACACATTGTCCGTGAAGTAATGAAGCCTGCTCAGCGTTTGACTCCACGTCACAAAATCACAGGGCTGGAGTTCGCCTGTACGAATATGGCTACCAACTGGAAAGATGTAAGGCGCTGAAGCTTCTGGCCTGTTGAATCGAGGGTCAGTGTTTTTATATTTCAGATTGTGTTTTCCGACGAGAAAAGTGGAATCTAGATGGCCCACGTAGTCGTACTCGCTACTGGCGGGATTTGCGAAAGGATCTCGAGGCGGGATCTCGAGGCGCAATTTCGGAGGAGGAAGTTTTATGGTCTGGGCTGCGTCCTGTGGTCACGGACGAGTCGCCCTCGACTTCGTGTCGTGCCGGGTGAACAGCACAGACTATCAGAAAGTGCTAAATTCCGATCTCCTGCCCTACCTTGAGCTTCATCGACCGGAAAGTCTCGTTTTTCAAAAGGACAACGCTTCGATTCACGTCTCACGTTCAACTTTTGAGGGGCTAGAGGCTCATGAAGTGAAAGTTTTGGAATGGCCCGCGTGTTCTGTCAACTTAAATCCATTGGAGAACCTGTGGGGTGTTCTTGTGCGCAAGACTTGCAGACACGGCGCAACGTTTTCGTTAGTTTTTGAACTGAAGACTGCCATTGTGGATGCATGGGCTTCTGTAGACCAAACAGCTATCACTATTCTAGTCAGCAGCATGCCAAATAGGATTTTTGATGTTTGTGTCAACACAAGAGGTGCGATTGAGTATTAATTTTGCTTTATTTATTGTAGAAGTTACAATGAAATATTGTTGTCACCCGTGGCTCCTTGGTTTGCACCACTTGATAGTGGTTGTTTGACGAAAAAGACATTTTACTCTTTATTGTACGAACCGAAATTTCTGGATTCTTGTCGGTAGGGTTTTTGACATTTGTGAATTCATTGGTAATGCTCCCTTGTCGCGAAGGTCGAGGTCTAGAAAGATTGATGCGAATTGTTGGGTGGCTTTATGGTTCTGCTCCGCACTGTAGTAACCCTACCGAGCGCGAAGTTTTATTTCGCTCCAATAAGCAAGGAAAAAGTTGACCACGTCCCTAGAAAAGTGAAATAAGATACGCCCCGACAAGTTTTCGATCTCTATAGGGAAGAGACGTGCGATTGATTTTATTTTAAGATTCATGTTCTTCCATTTGTTGTCGATCTAGCTTTTTATTGCGGTCTGCTCCAATGCGATTGCTGCGAATGACGAGAACAAACAGGCTGGAGGCTACTCGTCCGCAAACTTCTCGCTGTTCAAATTCAAAATCATTTGGGGCTTTAACTCTGTTCGTAGTGAATTTTGAGCGATTCCGGAGACACCTTTTAGATGAGCGTGAAATTCTCTTCTGGCGAAGCAGAAAAGCTGAGAAACGATCCCGAGTTTGGACTGTGCCTTCAAAAAGCACTTGTTTTTCATAATCTTTAGCAAGCACTACGACAACTTAGCTTTATTCAGGTAGTTTTAGGCTGTACATGTTCTCTGTCGGGAAAGGAAAAAGCATGTGAAACATTATAGTTCTGATCTCTGAATAATCGAGTAATTTGATTTTTCTCTCCAAGATTAAAATGTGGTTCGGCTTTCTTGATTCACAAGCATCACCTTAGAAGGAAAGCTCATACTGTAATTGATGTAAAAAAGGGCTTCCTTCTCTTCCATAAACCTACCACTATCGGCTACTCTAAATTTTATTCGATTATCGAATAATTTCGAATGAGGGTCGGTTCTATAACATAAACATCAGAATTCTGTTCCCTCATTAATTTTGGGAACACATGCAGTAGACCCAACGCTATCGACCAGGTACTGTCCTTAGCGGAGTGAAATTCCGGTCCGCAACTGCGGACGAGCGCTTTTGCAACACACAAATGCAAGATAATATCGTGGTCCCACCACGATTACTCGTTGTTCCAATTTGTCTTTGCTTATGTGGTGTGTCGAGGCAGCGGTGTCCGCAAGTGCGGACCGGAAATTCACTCCGCTGAGGATATTACAGTTCGGATACATTCTGGCGCCGAAAATGGTAGTCATTCGATTTTCCGGTATTTCATTGGCATAACTGTATGAAGTATAGGTAGAGGCGACGAAAATAAGGTTGATCTGGAACCCCCTTCGAAACGCCTTTTCTGTTTTATCGATGGCTCGAAATGACATCTTTTACATTAATCAAAAGTTTTTCAGGCGCTCTGCAAGCTTTGCGAGAACACCCTCTCGGACAGATCCCACACATTGACGGCTCTTACGAACTTCTCTTCTGAATCAGCGGAAGCGGCGAATTTCATAGTGACGCGCTCGAAATGCACCCAGCTTGCCTTCGACTACTGTCGGACTGTTACCGCATTCTCCAATGTGTCCGCTCGACTCCTCACCAATCTCTCCAGGCACTTTCCAGACAGGACGTGCGAGGTTTTGGGTCAGCACGAGCCAAAGGCGCTTGACATTCTTGTGGGTGAGTATTTTATGTGCTGTTACAGTGTGAGACAGGAGGTCTTGTGTCAGATCGGGCGCGGTTGTTAAATGGTCGTAAATTCTCGTGGCCGTTGTCACTGATAGCGACTGTGCAAAGTGTTATTTTGGCTTTTCTCATCAACCCCAAGGTGACAGACGTTGTTTGCAATTGGCGACCCTGTTATTTCCAGTGGGGGCAGCGGGAGTCGGCAGGTAGCTGTCCGGTCGCCATCTTCATTCCCATGTTAGTGCGGTTGTCGCGAGTAATTACATCAAAATGTTAAAGTGAATGCTGCTGTGTACGCTACGTGTCGGCGAAGAACGAGTTGACTGATAACAGCATTTTCACGGGTTCCACACCAACGAAACATTTAATGGCACACGTCGACACGGTCATTACATGGATCTTTGTGCGCACATCCGGACATGCTTCAAGAAGCTGAGGAAGACAGAGTGTAAGCGTTCTCACCAGGGCTTGGTTAACCTTGTCCTGATGTTGTAGAAAACCATATTTCGGATGTTGTAGGTATAGTCTTGAGTTTCAGTAATCCGTGTTCGAAGTTCTCCAAGTGCCTCATGAGAAGCTTATCGACAACTTTCCATTTGAATGAAAAAAAACTCTTCTACATATTTTATGGGCGGGCTGATTCTATGTGTCAACCGATACACGAGATTTTGACCTACTTCCTTGTCGTTTTTCTTCCGTATTTCTTCCATCGGCGAGTGTGGCGTAGTGGCAGGAGGCGCTGCTTTTCCTGCACACGGTCGGGTTTGATCCTCGCCCAAAGTCAACCAATCCTTCCGGGGTCGGTGGAGTCTGGGAAGAAAAAAGCTCTAACTTAAAGGTCGGCTGGCCCCCGAAGGTCATTGTATAGGCCCGAAGCACATTCAAGCCACTACTATCACGAAGTCGAATGTGTGGCGCATTCCATCAGGGATTGAAGACGCCGAGTCTTTATCTTGTTTTATTTCTTCCCTACTTTTTTCTTTTTTCTCATGTTTTTTTTTGCAAAAACTAAAAACGAGATTTTTTTCACGTGAACGCTGCCTCAGCTAGAACCTGATTAATCTTACAGATATTTTTAGTGCTTTTGAGGTTGTTTGCATGTTTAGCTTTAGGCCTAAATTATTCATCAGTAAACCTACGGGTCTAATGTGAATTGCGACCTGGTCCTACTAATTTATCTGTGCTGCATCTCTCTGCCTCAACATTTAGGTAACCCTAAAACCATGAGTTTGCCGTGAATGAACCTAGCCGCAGGTCGCACAGCTACATTCGAATATCGAACTGGTGTCGAAATTTTAAAATAGCGTTGCTACGGTGCATGCTATACCAAGGAAATTTCTCTTGCGTACTCTAACTGTGGTGGTTTTAGCACTGCGACACCGCCGGCTAATGCATCATCTCTTAAGATTAGTTGGGTTTAGAACAACGCCGAGTAAATCCCGATTTGATATCATTGCTTTTTCTTATAAGGAGCATCACACATCGTTTAGATATGATAAAAACCACAGGAATACTATCTATTAATTATATCAGCTAAATGGGATCGATTTTTGAAAAGAAATCTATTTGTTCGTTTTGTGTACAAATATGTCTGCATTTGTCAGCAGTTTTTATGGACCTAGAAGTTCACCCTTACAACTGCATCTTGGGTAATACTACTAATCGACACTGTAATCAATGTTGTGTTTATTCTGAAAGTGTAATTGATTGCGGAACTGTAAGCATTTTTTCGATTCCGTTTGTCCCGTTATTAATCGGATGTGATCGTGTAGTGGTGGAGGTTAATATGCGCCACGATGGGGTGACAGTCTGCCTCGGCCGATGATTTATGTGCTCGTTAGTTGGAGTTATATGATATAGGTCGTCGATTTTGATAGCGCATATCACGACGGGGCTGGTCCATTACGCCATCTGAGTGTACATGCCCTAGTGAGAACGGGTGGGGTGTGGGTTTTTCTTCCGTGTGTTTTCCGTGCAAAGTGGTGGTGGTGGTGGGCAGACAGCAGTTGCGAGCGAATGCTCATTTCTCATCGAAGGGACAGGCCGACCGCTGTGTATGAGTTTTTCGCTGTGGCCACGCCATCTCGTGTACTCGTCAATCACTGCGGATCATGTTCGCACTACAACAAATCACGGAATTTGTCCGCTGATTGACATTGCGCTTTCCCGACACGACGATGATCATGGCCTTCCTGTCTGATAAGGTGTGACGCGTGGCTGATCAAGTGTGGCCCCGCCGTCGGGAAAAACTTGGAGACCTCAACTGTCCATCCCTGACTGATTAACGAAACAACGCACAGACGTGGTCTTCCTCTCTGCTTGATTTCGCTAATCGAATCATCTATGCGTTTGCAGTGTGGGTGTGTGTATGCGACTCGATGTGTTGACGCGTATTGTGTTGGGTGTGAGAGGTGGCCAGTGATTCCTTCCTTCGCATTCCATTACTACCCTCTGCTGCTGATACGGTAGCAGAGAGAAGCTCGTTCTTCCTTACAGTGATATCTCCAGACGTCTGGTGTGGTCACGGAGCTAGAACACACATACACTTGGATTCACTACAGAGGGGTCGATGCTCGAATTTATGGACTGAAAAGCGTGGCTATTGCTTGGATCTTTTTCGAATGTAGGATTTCCTAAGAGTTTCTGGGATAAGAATAGCCCGGATGCATAGATACCTCAATCAGGGTGCATACGCACATTAGTGCCGCTGTAGTTTCAGAGAGTATTTGACGTGTGAACGCTTTTCGATGTCTTGAATGTATGAAAGCAAGCGAGGGTGACTACCATATTTTTTCTTTTAGAAGCGCACCTCTATCAGAAGTGCACTCAAAAAAGAGGCCTAAAAATAGAAGGGCATGTGTTTCTGAAGAGAAAATTTGGTATGTACACTAATGGTCGGAGGATTCGGTTCGAAGGCCCGCGGGTACGCGTTTTCGCGTCTTCAGCTTCCTTTTTTAATAATTACTTTTAAAATAAACTTTTTTCCGATCTGAATATTCAGGGTCGAGGTGAAGAAGACGATTCAATAATATAGTGCTATCTAGAAATTTTATTGTAATAAAAAATTCCGAAATGTGATTTGCAGACCGTTATACTGTACACATACAGTTGTGCAGACGCAGACTGTGTTTGGACACTGTATTGCTCACTAAAAATTTTATCCCAAATTATTTATTTGAATTTAGGTTCTAGGAATAATCATACATTTGGATAGCCCGCTTCATCAGGACACAAAATAAACTTTCAAATCCAAAAAAATAATTTGAAGTAGGTCATCAATAAATGAAACGAAAGTGCTTGTCCACACGTCTTCGAATCCTGCTAGCGGTAATGTACAGCCGGCATGAAACCTAGTGATACTTTGCGTTCCCTATTGAAGATTGGCGCAAACTCGGTGTCATATGCTATAACATGGGTGCACAGAGTTTGCGCCAACCTTCAGTGAGGAACGCAAAGTATCACTAGGATTCATGCCGACGTTATAGTTTACTGAGCGCGTTGCAATTTGTAGTTTTCAACTAGATGGGTGCTAAATGGAACCAACCACAGGTTGCTTGATGAATAACTCCGGACACCCTTGTCTGTTCTTGCATCATGCGTCCCTTGAAACAAACAACTCAAGTTCTCAGCCCCCCCCCCCTAAAAAGCCAGCAGAAAAGTGGTTCTCATATGGCACCGAAGCTAATGCATTGAGCTATGTAGGCTATGTTTACACAAGGTGCTGAGTTGATCGCAAAACGCTTGGCTCCGGGCGAGATTGAACCAGCATATTCCCTTTCCGGGGGAGCGCCTTATCGCACTGCACCACCGTAGCCCCAGCGCCGCTCTCACTCAACTGCTCGGTAAATCTTCACCGAAGCAATCATCCTTTCACCCGCATAACGGGATGAAACAGGAATACCGTCAGAGACTATCTAACAGTCGTAGACCTGTCAAGATGATGCCCTAGTTAAGTCTCACACGATTTTTGGATGGTTTTTGCCGCTTGTGTAAACATACTATAACGTGCACTGCGACGTTGAACTGCAGTTACGGCAAAAACCATCCAAAAATCGTATGTAGGCTATAATTTATTTTTGGATCCTAGGTGAGGATTACTACAGTCGGTGGTTGGACTTGGGCATGGTAGACTTGTAGTCAATCGCCCCATAACTCAGTAACTCTTGCTCGAGGGCTTTCATTTTGTTGTGCCGCAGGCGAGCCGACCACAGATGAAAGTTAATGGCGTTCTCAGACAGTCCACTCGCTTGCGCTCGACTGTAAATACGCCTTTATTCCAGATGGCGCGGTAGATCCCGAAAAGCACATCAGCTTGAGTAGCCTGAGCGCTTTTCGCCCATGTTCACAACTGCAGAAAAAATACCGACTAAAAACGCATCGCAGAATTGGGCTCATGGTCACACTGACCAAAAAAAAACGGAGAAAATTAGTCTGGAGCATCAGTCGACCTTTACGATGAAATTAATCCACGAGCGTACTTGCAGTTTCTGGCTCTTGAAAGCAAAGTTCTATATGACTTGAACCTATATTAATACCCTATTCTGGAGTTTAACTTTTTGGATAAGATCCGACAGGCTTGTGTCGCACAATAACTTACAAGGGACCGTCTTGCACACAAACTAGAGTTTTGAAAAGCGGTCTTTTGAGTGTTGTGAGGGGGACGAAAAGAAACAAACTTCAGTTTCAAAATTTCACTGAAATGACTTCTATCTTCGACTTCTTTCTAAATCGACTTGCCGTAATATTCCGAAAAAAACTGAAAGCGGACCTCATATTCGTGTCCAGCACCCCCAAATAACAGTCCTGGTTAAAAAATAGGACTTTTCTGCGATTTTTTATCTTCCCAGGTGCGCTGAGGGAAATTTTAAAACCTAAAGTTATTCTTCTTTATTTCCGTCACAACCCTTTGACCATTTTTTGAAATTCCTGTTTTTTTTCTCGGGACTCTCCCCAGTAAGTAATTACTCTCCGGAAAATATTGAAAGAGAGTTGAATCAGAAAAAGTCCAATTCGAAACAGGTCGGAGCAGGTGTAACTGATTGTTGAGACCTCAAGACAGATATCGGCTGTTCGCTGGCTTCCAGTTGCATGTTTTACAGAAATGCTTTAGCGCCTTAAAGAATAAGAATACTGAAATGATTGATGACTCTTTCAACCGTAATGCAGAATGTGTTTAGGGTTATTTTCTTCGAAAACTGAGGACTCCACCTCGTCGCTTATTGGCTACACTCTTGTGAATTTCTCCACGTTGTCATCAGTGCGACACCGGCTAGTTGATGCCGGACTTCTCCGCAGAATCTGTTCGCTGACATCTGTAGATGAAAAGAAGGAGATGGCCGTTGATATACTCCGAAATTTGGCATTTGAAGATGGTGAGTCAGTTCGAAATATGTTGTTTAAGGTAAGTTTTTCTCGTAATTCTTAACAATGATGCTATCCGTGGTAGAAAAACGTGTTGTTTGCGTGGGTTTACCGTGGTAGCCGTCAGCCTACGGTGTTCCGTCCGCTACGGTGCTTTGTGGCTGATCACTTAATAATTGTTTGCTGTCCGAGTTGCGGCGGCGGAAGCTGAAGAGGTCAGAGGGGCGCCGAAAGTGGCAGACGAGTGCCTAAGTCCGCGTCGTCTCCTAATCGGACAAGCTTTCATGTGGTGTCGGCGAAGGTCAGCGGGTGGTCCCTAGCTGAAGCTGTCCTCTGAAGTGCTACTTGTAGAGGTCCCTTGGAATCAAAGGCTTCTCAGCAGGTGTTCAACAGATCGGTGAAGTTGGTGAATTCTGTTTGTTTGGAAAGTTTACGTGCCAAAGGTTAGAATGGAAATAACAGTCTCTGCGTTAATGATCCGTGCTCAATCAGATCAATTGAGGCGTAAAGTTCGTCTAAACATCGGGGCGTAGTAGAGAAAACGACTTCTGCCTCGTGAAAATAAACGACTGGAAGTGTATGAGGATTTATTAGTGATTTTGTTTTTTTTTGCTCTCAATATTAAAAAACCAACTTAAGCCCCAAAAGAAGAACCCTTTCTAGACAAGGAAAGGACCAAAATACTCATGAAATAATATGCTGTAGACGTGATTCGGCTGAGGTTGCGCATGGAGTTGTGCCGTTCCTTACGGTTTTGCGGTCTACTCAAAGCCCGATTCTGTTTATTTCAGCTGTGTGGGCACATCTCTACTGGAACGCGTTTTTTACTTCATTGGTTGAGACGGTGACGTCGATGAGGTCGTGCGGTCTGTACCAGAACGCTTACGCCACTAGAAGCTTGAAAAACTATTCAAAATCAACATATTTTAGCCATCTTTAGCCACCAAAACTTCGGGCTCCGCCCATTTTCTGCCAAACCCTGCCCCTTAATACATTTATATCGATGACCATGTTGAAAAAAAACCGTTCCTACGGAAATATCACAAATTCCAGTAAACCCCATGAAAAACAAATTTGGAAAATAAACGACGGGTAGTTTAGAAGAGAAATAGCCTAATAGTGAAAAAATGAAATTACTTTTGTAAAACGCTTACTCATGGTCAGCGAAGCGAACAGCGGTTAGCTGCTCATCTCCGAGGAACTCAGAAAACAGTCCGCTATCTTGATGAAGCTTTTCATGTCACGAGAGGTAGGAAACATTTTGCTCAATTTCAAGTAGTCAGATCCAGCTCTATTAACGAAGAAATTGTGTCGAACAGCAGTCTTTGCAGTGCTAATGGCAATTTTTTGCTCTCCGCCTCGCGTTCTTGAGTCTCTCACTGCGAAAAAATCTTCCTTATCGAGACCGCAATATTCATTTAAAATTTTGTGGACCATAACAAGATCATTCCTTCTCCTTCTATACGACAAGGATCGAAGGTTGAACTCCTTGTTTCTAGTCTTACTGCCACGAATGACATTATACACAAAGCCTAGTTTTCTGATGAATAACTTTCTAGTGAAGCTGTTCTGTACACTTTCCAATTTGAGAATGAATTTGCGTTTGTAAGGACAGAAAATGGTAGTGCCATACTCAAGAATTGGTCTTACATATGTTTTGAAAACCTTCAATAGAACAGAAGTATCTCTCGTCGTGAGAGCTCGAACCAAGTTATGCATTACCCTCATTGCTTTTCTCTGTCCTGAAATCGGTTCTTCTTCTTCTTCTTTGCAGTCACGTCGAGGGTACTGTCATAGGTTGAGGAACTGGGCGACCAATAATGGATTCGTCCATAGGTCCATTGTGGTCAGCGTGGTTGGTCTCTCCGGACAATCAAACAAATGTGCCGTATCGTGGCCGTGGCATCCACAGTCTGGGCAAACGTCCGATTTGCTGCTGTCAATCTTGCTAACGTGTGCCATAAGCATAGTAGAGTGACCACAGCGCAGCGATGCCAGGGTGCTTCTGGCCCTCCTTCCGAGTTGAGACTCGGATGTGCAGACCCGGGGCGGCACCACTCCCAGGATGGGATTTACCGCCGCCTTTTCCAGATGACACCGTACGAACTGTGTGTGCTCCTCGCGCAACAGACGGAGTCGTTCTTGCTGTGAATCGTGCCATCTTTGCAGATTGACTTTGCTTGGAGCATCGGCGAATGGCTTTCTGATGCCTCTCTCCCTGACGGGGTTCAGCACTCTCCATGAGGGGTGGTTGGGTTGCTTTATGATATTGATGAAAAATTGTTAGGCCAGGAGCTGACAGTGCTCTTTTACTGGTAATAATCGTGTCTCCGCATGCAAGTGCTCGACTGGGGAACTTCTTGCACATCCGGTAGCTATACGAAGTGCGGCATTCTGTACACGCTGCATCTTGGTCCAGGAGATTTCTGATACCAAGTGCTGCCGCACCGGTGCAGCGTACTCCAGAGCGGGCTGAAGTATTGCCTTGTATGTCGTGATAATAGTTTCCTTGATACTGCCCCATGATGTACCGCCCAGGGCTCTGAGCACATTAAAGGCATCGTACGCGCAAAAAACCTTATATCATTTTTTCATGTTTTTGCGCAGGCAATTCTCTGACATACAGAATAAGAGTGGAAAGGCTCCACAAACCATCGACTTTTGCGAAAAAACTCATTTTGAAATGTCTCGAATTATTCACTTCCCACCCCTCCGTTGATTTCGGTGTGTCTGGCGCAATACGTCTGAAGTTTTTTTCGCAAACGTCGGATGTGTTTTTTGATTCAAACTTATTAGGTGGGCAAATTCCTGTTGCCTCTTGTTCACTGGAACTTATTCTGAAAAACAAAGTATCCATTGGGCAAGTTTGGATGTTAGAATTTCCCGAATTAAAAATTTAAAATGCTGAATCATCCGCGCATGTGGTGGCGCTTCTGTTCCTTGTGCTAGATGGTTGGTGAAAATTGGTGGCGGATCGTCATTTTGAACCACTCCAACTTCAGAACCTCATGTTTTTGACGCGCAAAACTTCACCAACGTGGTCCGCTGGGCTCAATCATGAAATTGAGCCTGAAAAAAGGATATTGGTTTTCAGCGCGAACGATGCCTTTAAGCTCCGCTTTGACGACGGCCTGCTTCTGCTCGGTGTTCTTATGAAACTTGAGCGATGGATCGAGCACCAGACCGAGCAGTTTGGGAAAGCGAGCAGCAGGTAATCGATCTCCGTCCCACTCGACATGCGGGTGAGCGCTGTGCTCCGATGGATCCGTTGTGAGTACGGATACCGACGATTTGGATGCAGAGATCTTTAGCATTTTGCTGTCAAAAAAGCTTTTCAGTGTGACCAGGTACTCATTGATCTTGGAGGCGGCCACATGTATATCCCGATCCCGACACATTATTGTCATATCATCGGCATAGGCGACCACCTTGATATCCTGGGGAGGGGCGGGCATGTCTTCGAGGTACAGACTGAAGAGGGCAGGCGATAAAACGCCGCCCTGCGGGACTCCAGCTGCAATAGGAATACTATTGGAGACATGGTTCTGGAACATAACTCTGGCTCGTCTGCCCTTGATGAATGCCGATTTCCAGCGTTTCTGCCACGGCGGTATTGATGATTCAGGTAAGTTGCTTGACAGAACTCCATGGTTCACTGTGTCGAATGCCTTGATGAGATCTAAGGCAACAGCCACAGTTCTCTGTGGCTTCTGGGCATTGAACCCATCGATGGCAAAGCTTGTAATTTCCAACAGAGCTGTCGTGGTGGAATGCAGCTTTCTGAATCCATGCTGAATCACTTGCTTCTCATTGTGCTCCGCCAAGTCCTTTACGATCAGTTTTTCGGCTACCTTTGTGAACGTGGACAGCAAGCTAATAGGTCTGTATCCCTTGACTGAAGCCTGAGGTTTCCCCGACTTGGGCAGCGGCACAACGTTAGCTGTCTTCCAGTTCTGTGGGATGGTGCACGATCTGAACGAGGTATTGATCAAATCAGTGAGAAGTGGAAGGATTTCATTCGGTATCTTCTTCAAGACAGCAGGACATATCCCGTCTGGACCAACCGCTTTTGAATTCCGCATATCCTTTATAACTTTCTCAACTTGCGTCGTAGTGAACGCTTCGGCCGTGCTCATAAGCGGAAGGCGGCACAGCTCTCGTACAGTCACTCTATTCTGCGGACCACGCTTTGCACTGGTGATGAAAAAACTTCTCCCGAGCGCATAAGCTGCTTCTTTTCCTGATTTGAATACACCGTTGTCTAATTCGATTGTGGAGACGGTAGCAGGCAAGCTCTTACCCGAGAGCTTCCGCAATACCTTCCAAGAAGCTGCACTGTCCGTCTTGAAATCCAACTGCCCGGTGAACTCTTCCCACTCTTCTTTCTTGTGCCTGTCTAGATCCTTTCTGATCTCATCGTCAAGTTCAGCAACGATGGGGTCCAGATGGTTGACCGCTCTCCTGGCATCTCTTGTCTTGATCTTATCGAGGATCTCCCTTGTGACATTTGGATAGAAAGTCTTGACGCGGCCGACAGGAATAGCCGCTTTCATGGCTCTGCGGATCGCGTCAGTTAAATGGCACTCTTTCTGGTGCACGTCGCCATTCCACGGGTAATTTGCCGACAGGCGAAGCGCAACTTCACTGAACAGGCTCCAGTCTGCTCGGCCTAAATTAAGATAAGAACGTTGACGAACACCAGAATAGGGAGCGAGAAAGTTGGAGAGATCGATTTGGATAAAGATGGGGACACGGTCACTTGGCAAAGTGGTTGAGGTGGACCATGAGCAAGAATTAGAGAGGTTGGACGAGACAAGAGAAATGTCTGGGCTGGAGGATCGGCCGTTGGTAGGGAGACGAGTGGGCTGATCATCGTTCAAAATGACCAGGTCGCACTCAGCTGCCCATTCTTCGACGTCATTTCCTCTAACATCAGGACCGAGGAATGAGCAAAAGGTGTGAGCATTGAAATCACCCGCGAAAGCGACCGAGGATGAGAGGGAGCAGTCGTTTGGCTGCTCAAAGGCAGTGTTCACGATAATCTTGAAATCTGAGAATATGCGCTATATTGATTTAGTGGCCCCCGGGTAGAACTAAAATGACGTAGAAATTGAGAAAAACGCACCGGAAGTACACGAAATCCTTAAGTATCACCCCGCCTCTTAAGTATCACAGGAAGTGTTTGTTGTGACAATGAAATCTTTTGTGGACCTGTCCTTTGCAATTTTCTACTCTCTAATGCTCCGTTCTCTTCCTAGAGCCCTAACTAATCCTGATTTGCATAAAATATTCTTCTATTTTGGATTGACCCAATTTTCCACCGGTGACAACCACTATGAACATGTTCATCCAACCGGTCAACTAGTCCGTGTTATAGAATAATGTCGCTTAAATCCGACGTTTTAATGCGTTTCTCGCCGTTTCTCCGTAATTTTTATAACACTTGGAGGTCAGTGCATTGTCTTATGTGAAAAAGTCGGGGACGAAAATCATCGTGAACACTGCCTTCGAGTAGAGGAACAGGATCGTAAGATGGGGGGCATGAGGTAGTGGGTGGAATATATATGTTGAAAAGAGAAAGGAGTGTTTTAAGAGGGAGATGGATTGGAAGGTACTCGAGAGTACCATCCGTGGTGGTGTTGGGTATGAGGTGGGAGGGGAGAGAAGATAAGACAAAGGTTGAAACTCCTCCGCCAAAATTTGACCTTGGAGCATGGTAAGAAGTATAGCCTGGGATATTGGGATGATGATTTGTAGGGGATGGAGAGAGCTTGGTTTCTTGAACCATGATCACGTCTGGATGGTAAGTACGTGCGAAGAGAGAGCTCAGAAAGTTTGGCACGAAGGCCGTTGAGATTGATATGTACAATGGAAAGGGGACGATATGAGGAAGAGGAATCAGAGTTGGTAGGTGAAGAGCATAGAACACAGCGAAAAGCAGAGTTATGATGCTTCACAGAACTGAGACCCGAACAAGAGAAGTGCACCCACCTTTGGCATCCAAAGCATTGGACGCTGGTCCCATTCCAAGTGACACCTCTGTCGCATGTGGCACATGGGTACTTCTTCTTCTTCTGAGCGGGTCCAGGATTCCTTTCCACGCCGGCCCTTAGCAGGAGAATCCGAAGGAGAGACGCGGCCGGCCAGCACCTCTCCCATGACAAAAACCCTCTTCGTGGAGGGGGTGACGTCGGTTTGCACAGAGGTGTTCTTCTTTCCTCCACACTGCCACGGCATGAACGTACGACATCTCGGCAGCTCAAATCGGTTGCTTAAATACGGTCATTATGCTCGCTCTTGACGTATCCAACGGCGTAAGCGTTCTCGTACAGGTCGCAGGGGTCTATAAACTCCATTACCCCAACCGTTCGTATAAGCTGCGCTGTAAGTCGTCCATTTCCATCCTAAAAAGAAAGCAATCCATTATTTCTTTATTTACAGCGAGTTTTTCCCGTTTTTTGTCAGTTCTCTATACCACCGGCTCCGAACCTTCGACTCATATGCCTTAGCATTTCTGAGCGTTTATGCTGCCTTTATCCTACTCGTAACCCAGCCGAAACCCCAGCTGTGGCATTTTCTCGTTCGTCAGTTCGAGTGTCCCTCGATCCGTTCCACAGCTCTAACCGCAGGAATACCTGAGAGCGCGGAGGGGGGTGCGTTCTGGTTTCTTGCACTGTATCATGAGCGCCTCTCGAGCGCCGTCCTAGTGCTGGTTTATGACTGCGTTAACACGCGTGGCGAGAAAATTGAAAAGACACGCTGAGAGAAGCGCGTGAGGAGACCGAGAGAGACAGCACTGGTCGTTGGCCGGGTCGCGGGAGCAGGCGATCCATCGTTCACTTTCCCAGTTTTTCGCCACCACCCCGTCGACGTCCTTGTTGTGTTCCAGCCATCCAAGACTGTCTTGCAATGCTGTCAGCGCACCTCTTTGATGCGACGCCGACGGGCGCGTGCTTCGTCGTCTGGTCGCGCGAATCGTCGTCGTGATAGATGGGCCCGCGACTTCAGTGTGACACTCCATGCTATTGTGGGTTTTGTGCGCCCACCAAAAAACCGTATCCAGATGGAGGGTCGCTGCATCCATTTTGACAGGTTTCCTTGTAGTTTTGCTCAGATTACTCAATTTGTCGCCTCAGAAGTTCCCTTTATCACTATAGGTAAAAGTGCCCTCTTGCCTTAGGGAAGTCCTTCTCAGGCAATCTTACGCTAGTGGCCGAACAGGTAGGCTTCACCCCTACCCGCTCAGTTTAACCGAATAGCAGCAGCTGTTGAAAACTTGGCTCCTGTTGCTATTGTGTTTAAATGTCAAATAACAACAACATCCCAATGAGGTCTGGCCACAGCTGTTTTGTTTCTGTTCGGCTACCTGCTAGTGTCAAAAAGGCCATGATTAATAGATATAACTTATCATGTAACTATTATAAAAGCAACTTGCTCTTCTTTATGTTTTCTCCTGCCCCCGTATCAGTATCACCTATGTATTGCTGGAGGGTAGTTTTGACCGTGTGAGAAGTTCCCTGGGGTCCGCCGACTGGGACATGGTTTCTGTTCGTCTATTAGCTACAATTCCCGCGCTAAGTTTTGTAAAAACGGGGAGCATCTGGCAAACTTGGCAAAAAAGCGTCCGATGCATGTAACTTTGTTGAATGAAGACTTTTTTGAATTCTGAAAACGCTATCATATTCACAGATCAAATTGCTACCTAATTATGTCACTTGTGTGCCGAAGCTCCTTAAGAGCACTTTGTTTTTGAAGGAAATAGTTTTTGCAATCGTTTTTCAAAAAACGTCGCGCTCGGCGAATGCGGCGAAACTTTGAGCAGTATTTGTACAAGTACTGGAAGAGCAATCGGTATGCTTTCTTCAAAAATTGAGTGCAGGTGAGAGTATCTCAAGGTTTGTTCAGGTTGAATTTTTGAAACCCTCAATTAAACACGCTTGAGAACTACCTGAAAAGCCAGAGTTTTGTTGCGAAATCCCCGGACTCATAAATGAAGGATTTCGAAAATTCAACCTAAACAAACCCTGAGATTCCCCCACCTGTACCTAATTTATGAAGAAAGCACACAGATTGCTCTTTCATTACTTGTACAAATACTGCTCAAAGTTTCGCCGCATTCGCCGCGCGCGACGTTTTTTGAAAAACGATTGCAAAAACTATTTCCTTCAAAAACAAAGTGCTCTTAGGGAACTTCGGCACACAAGTGACATAATTAGGTAGCAATTTAATCTGTAAATATGATAGCGTTTTCAGATTTCAAAAAAGTCTTCATTCAAAAAAGTTGCATGCATCGGACGCTTTTTTGCCAAGTTTGCCAGATGCTCCCCGTTTTTACAAAACTTAGCGCGGGTATTGTAGCTGTCTGTTAGATTTCTAGCTACATAGTTGTCTGTTCGGCTACTAGCTACTTGAACGCTGGTCTTTCTTTTAGCTACTACTTAGCCGAACGTGTTACTGATCTGGTCGGCTACTAGTGTGAGATTTTCTGACTATGGGCGGTCCTTTCCACACCTCTATGTCAGGTAGAGCTTTTAAGTGTGAAAAACTTCGTTGGCATGACCTTTCGATTGAATTTTTCTTTTCTAAGGTACGCGTCGCCAGCACGTTCCCTTCCTCAACTATGGGTTATCTTCGACCTCTGCATTAAACTTCTTAAAAAATCTAGAGATTTGACACTCGCTTCTGCGTTCCCGCCGTTGCTGTACTTTTGTGTCCAACACGCTCAGACCCTTGTATTTGTGCTTCGCTAGGGCGACGTCGTCTACGTTTGTCTCGGGGCAAACGCGAGATGTTTCATGTGGAAGGGAGCGTGCTTTGAACGAAACCAGGCTTTCAAAGAAACCGCCAACGAGTCTCGGGATGAACGGCTGATTTTTTTGGGACAACAAATTTCGTCTTCAGACTGCAGCGGCGCTCGGTTGGAAAATAACTACGAGTGGTTACGGGGTCCTGTTCTGAAATAGAATACCGTTGGCTTATTCATACATTTCATACATCAATTCTAGAGACCCTGTTTTTCGGGAAACAACGTTTTCTATTCTTCAACCAACAATACGATGCGAGGTTGAAAAAGTGCTGTTGGGCGCGCACCTTTGTAAACGAGTATTAAGTGGGAAGATCACGCCGATGAGTTTCTTCAGTTTACAGTTCAACTCATCTCCAAAAGGTGTAAAGCCTTCCTCGATTTTCGGCCGGGGTTGGAACCTCTGACTGATCAAAATTCTGCCGTTAGTGCAAAGGTCTGAGGAAGCTTCAATACGTTCGAAGGGATCCCGAAATCGAGGCGATTCCGCATTGATTTGAATTTGGTGCGGAGATGAGTTGCTCGTCAACGGGAATGAGGTTGGAGTTGAATTTCCTAGTGTTTATTCAAAAACTCCGGGTTGGATGCGATTATTAGCGAAACTTGTGGCTCTGAAATGGCGCCGAACGTTGCTCCCCCCCCCCCCCAAAGTTAGGGCCTCTCACAAATGACTGAGGGGTAATGTATTTAGGGTTTATGGGTTGATCATTGAACACTTTTCTTTAGAACCGTCAAACAACTTCGTAGACAATTATGGCACAAACTCCACGAAAATGACCACGTTCGGGACTCCAAAGGAAAAAAACAACATTAAAAACGATTTCGGCGCGAACGTTTGATTAATTTTTGCAGCCCGTTTTCCTGCACGAAGGAAGCTCCTTTTAGAGCCCTTTCGAGATTTCCTTCCACCAGAGAGGCGTAATTGTGCAAAAAATTAAAAGATAACATATGGTTTTTCTCCGCCGGCGATGTCTTTCAAGTTTCGCCTTGCAGTTTTAAATTTACTCTAAGTATATTCAAAATGCCTCAAATTCGTAGGGTTCTGCATGCATGAACTCTGGCAAGGTTTTGAATGAAATGTGCTTTTGTATACTGGGGTTCTGAGAAAGTATCATTTTGTCGCACGGTCTCTTCAAGCCCTTTGCGGAGCTTGTTCAATGTTTCCTAGCCTTTATTGAATTTTTCGCTGTCACGAGTGTGTCTCAGAACTTTCAGGGATGTCCCGTATTTCCCTCGATCTTTTCCCTCAATTTAGAGAGGTTCAACGCAGCCTTGCAGAAGTTCCTGAAAAGTATTTACTCTCTCCCTTGCCTACTTTTTTTGTGATTTTTGGACAAAGAATGTCTTTTCAAACTTCTTTTTGGGCTGGAATTTCATCGATCGTTGCCATATTTCAATAAATCTTAATGAATTTTGGCCATTAATTCCACGACCTGCCTTTCCTTTCCTCTTATATCTGAGGGCCTCCTACGACCCTCAACTTGTTGAAATTGCAACGCTTGCTGAACGCTGCGTTTGAACCCATTTCGGTGCAGTTTCAGCGAAACCCTTCGAATGTTATGCATCGCGCTCTCCATATTGCATAGCCCGTAGTGTCATTGGCAGTTTCAATTCACATTACAAATTCATCGTTTTGCCCTTCTGCCGTGCGAATGAGGATGCCCTGCCATCCAGCAGCAGCAGGAGCAGCTTTTGCCCCGTGTTATGTGCTGATGTATGTTGTGTTTGCGCGCGGACCAGTCTCTTGACCTCAGCTTAATCCGACATTCGATACAACCGTGTCCGACAAGAGGAGCCTTTGACTGTGATCGACGCTTAAGTGTTCTCAAACACACACCCATCCACGCTACAAAACTCTCGTAGTGCCGGTAACTTCTGTACCAAGAGGATAACCGAAACTACCCTGTCTGGAATGTATACTTCTAGTCTGTCGTTCAAAGCGCTAACAATGTTGAGAGCCCTGTTTGAACGACATCGGGACTGTTTGGAATGGTGGAAATGAGCTGTAGGAAGTCTTCTGTTTTATCTCGCCTATTATGCCCATCAGTCTGTCGGAGCTTTGTGGTCTATTTCACGACTAGAACTTTCGGAGGCCCTACAGCTCAGATCTAGGTTTGGTATCAGTTTCGTAAGGCTTGAATAATAAGAAAATCACTTATCTGCTGTTTTGCTTCTTGTTCATAGAAGGGTCCAGGTACATGCTCGCAGTGCATTAGTGGGGCATAACCTGTGTTTTTAGAACCCTAATAGCTTTACCCGATTTTCAAAGATACACATGCACTCGAATATAAGTATCAGTGAATATAAATCTGTCAGCGTAGTAAACCACTGCTGTTTTTACACGTGCACACCAGCTTGCACTTTAGAGCCATCGTACGCGCAAAAAACTGTCCCTTATGTTGGTGTTTTTTTTGGCAGCTATGCCCTTGAGTTACAGGATAACTGCGCGAAAGTCCAGGAAAATCCTCAGCTTCCGAAGCAAAGAATTGGTTCGCAAATCTCCCAAAGCATTCACCTCCTGCCCTCTTCTCTCAAACGTCGTCGTCGGAAGCTGTTTTGCGCTCTGAGCTCATTAGAAAAGTGGATTTCTTTTACCTTCTGTCACCAAAAATTATTTAACAAGAAAGAGTTTCCAGTGCCCAAGTTTGGATATCAGGATTCGGCACTATCCTAGACGGGGGGGGGGCACCCAAGATTTTCTCATAGAAATGAATGGAAAACCTGATAAAAGATGCTTGATGCTGCTATCAATCATTGTTGTTGATGAAATTCTATAGAAATACTTCGATTGATAGCGTTATAGAGCGGTGGTTCATTTAATTTCTGACTTGAATCTTGAGTGCCCCCCCCCCGTCTAGGATAGTCCCCAGAATTCTCTAAATTGAAGAATTTCCGTTATTGATTGCGCCTGCCTTGGCGCTCCTGTTCCTTGAACTAGATCGTGCTAGTTGACTGACGGAGAGCCGGCCTCTGTTGACGAGATTTCGTACTTTCGACCTCCTATATGTGTCTTCTTTCCAATGCTTTTGTGGCCCACCAAACTCTTCCTGCGTTCTCAGATGAGCCCAGCCAAGGGAATCAAACAAAAAAAACGGTCAGTGATTTTCCGCCCATAAGATGGCTTTAAAGGCAGTGTTCACGATAAGAATCGTTTTTCTGCTTTTTCGCCCATCTTGAAGACGGTCCCATGCTGATTCCAATGATGTTTTTGGAATCGTACAAGACCTTATGGGAACGGAGTTATGGTCCCTCAAAAATTGAGCTATGGAAGCATGGTGGACGAGTTGTCGGAGGCTTGTAACTTCCGTCTTTTGCAGCCGATGTATGCGAGGTGACCTGAGTAAAGAGATAAGTTGAGAATGAAGGGAAGAACGGGGCTATTCATCGGAAACCATCGTTGTTCTCACAATCTCGAGCATTCATTTGTTCACGTCGGTGGGCGTGGAAAGTGCATCTGGGTGTGACGAGCTGACGGGTGTCCAACTTTGGGGCCGTAGGGGACCGTTCCAGGCTCAATTTTCTTACTTTTTTCAACGTTAGGGTTGCGCTAGGCCCCGCAGCTGCCGTTCTCCACCCAAAAATCAGACATGGTTTTTATCGTGGACACTGCCTTTAAGACACGTTGAAACCGCTCACTGAGACAGTTTCCTTTGCCTTTCTGAAACCCTTCAAAATATGGATGTTTAAGTATGTCTCATTTGAAAATGTCATGTTCAGCTGCATTCTTTGGGCGTGTTCGCTTTTTTCTATAGAGAAAAAAAGAAAACGCTTCTCAGATTCGCTGTCGAAAACCTTCGACCGAAAAAAAGTATCCATATAATCAAAAAACGGTGTCCCCTGTCGTTACGTTCATGGTGCTCTCCTTTTTCTGTGCAGAGGCTTGCTCGCGCAGGGTCCAGCCGACCGTTGTCCCGACCTCGACGGATTCACCCTAGGTGACGAAATTTCACAGAAAATATTGAAAATTTTTATGTCCCCCGTGGCCAGGGATTTTTCAACGAAATTCTGGACATGGAATTTTTCAAAAAAAATTATTTTATTGTTACTTTGCTTCTTGCAAGTAACTCTACACAACTCACCTTACCAACGAGCCTTGGAGAGTGCCGGTTTGCTTTTTTTCAAAAACACTACCGATTCTCCATTTTTGGCCCAACATTTTTGCGTCCCCCCTAATTTCTTAATTCTTGAGTATCTCAACCTCGTTGTCCAGCGGGTCAGTTACCGCTCGAACCTGTACTAGCGCAAGGCTATTGACCTGTAAAATGCGTGACGCTTGCGCCCAAGTTTGCAACGGCGGAACGTACATATGTACGCTTCTCAGAAGTTTAGTAATACTTTGGCAGAGTTCCACCGTCCATAAACGCTGCGAATTTTCGTGTCAACGTGCCAAAATCGTGCAGTGAACCTGATGGAACAACTGTTACTCACTGTGCCTGACCTACCTGACCGCTCGCTCTGCGTTACTGGCGAACTCTGAAATTCAGAGTTCTTTCGAGAATGCTTCATGCCTTATCTCCAACTGAGGATATCGATAGGATCCTCTCTTCAATCAACCCCGATTATCTGACCCACACTGTATATTGGGTATACACTTCTAGAACCTCGAATCGTCCTCGTATTGGTTGTAATGCTCAGTGCGAACGTTAGTTCCCAACTCTCGTGTTGGATTTGAAACCGACGCTTCAATAATTCACTCTTGTTAAAAGCAGCAATGAGATCAGACTCTCTTCTCTCTTTTCTGGATTCTCATGTACATACTTTTCGGTTTACATCTCTTGTTTTGTTCATATGTAGTTCCTCGAGATGACCTTCGCCTGTCCCTATTTATGAGCCTACAGTTTTCTCACACTTTCCGCACCTCCGCTTTTCTGCGCTAAACGTAGCACGTAGGGCGCGCTTCCTTGTCGTTATAGTGGCGATGCTTTGTTTGTTCGGCGTATGTATGTGCTGCTGCGTATGTAAATATGTCTGATGTGATTGCGGTCTTTATCACTGCTCCTGGACCACAATGCCGGCTGAACTCCCTTAATTCCTATTGTGGACTAACGGTTGAGCACATAGTGTTCAAACACAGTATTCACGGTTGGAACAGTCAATGAGTTTCGACCTTAATTCAAATGTTTCAGGGTCCATTGGAACAACAGTGTTGGAAAACGGCCAAAAATGCTCGTTGAATGGCCTAATACGGCCACAGAACTCGAATTTGGTGTGCCAGCCAGGCCTTCTTTCTCGGTGGCCGGCGAGGAAGTGGGCGTGACGGCCATGTGACATTCACGTTAAAGGCAGTGTTCACGATAATCTTCGATTTTGAGATTAATGTTTAAATCGATTGCTTGGCTCCCGGGTAGAACTGAAATGACGAAGAAATTGAGAAAAACGCCCCCAAAGGGCACCAAATCCCTTACTCTCACTCCACATTTTTACTCTCACAGGAACTGTTCGGTGTGACAGTGAAATCTTTAGTGGGCCCGTCTTTTGAAATTCGCTACTCTCTGTTGCTCTGTTCTTTCCTCCGGACCCTAACTTATACTGTTTCGTCTAAAATATTCTTCCATTTTTGATTAACCCCATTTTTCACCGGTGACAACCACCGGGAACATGTTCATCCAATCGGACAACTAGTCCAGGCCAGAGAATAATGTCACTGGAATAAGACGTTTTAGTGCGTTTTAAGCCGTTTCTTCGTAATTTTGGTAACATTTGGTGGCCAACGCGTTGTTTTTAGTGAAAAACTCGGGAACGAAAATCATCGTGAACACTGCCTTTAAAGGCAGTGCTCACGATAAATTTCACTTCCGATATCTCCACGGTTTACGAAAGGTTTGGTGCCCTATATAGCAAGGCATGCTTGAAAAGGACGCGAACGTCGCGTTTTTGAGCCAAAATAGGTCCTTCCTTGTTTACGTTGATTTTTGAGCGTGGAGGAATTGACCGCTAGAAGGATGATACCTATCAGTGCAGTCAAGCGATCAGCTCATTTATCAGCACTTCCTTGACTTGATCATTCCTGTAATCTGAGTCTTCGATTGTTCATTCCGAGGGGGAGGATCTGGGGCACCAGGCGTGTCTGGGGCACCAAATCGCTTGTTCGCAGCCGTTATTTTGGCGCTCCTGGCTCGTTTTCTATCGTTCTTTCGATACCGGGAGCCTAGTATCCTTCTTGCCTATCATTTCACTGTGGAAAGTCAACGAGGATGACCATCGTGAACGCTGCCTTTAAGGAACGTACTGTGCTTATCTGGGCCAAATTCCGGTCCGCAATTGCGTCTCGACACGCTCTGCGGCCGCACGCTCCCGAGTCAGAGGAGCTTCCAGCGCCGCAGCCGCCGATCTGCTGACTCTAAGTGGGTTTTAGAAACTGGAAACTAAGGAAAATTGGAGAAAATTATATAAAAAAGCCACATCGAGTCGGCTTTGGCGCTGGAAACCCGACTGACTCGAGCGCGTGCGGCTGCAAAACGTGTCGAGACGCAATTGCGGACCGGAATTTGGCCCAGATAAGCACAGTATAGGACTGTTAAAAACTCGTTTTCAGCCATTTTTCAACATTGTCGTTGCAGTAGGCGTTCGAATTTTCGATTTTTGGTGGAAACTCAGAGGCTGTTTTCTATCGTGAACACAGCCTTCATCAGATTACAAGTATGACACAATTATGGGATTCTTCGCCTGACATTATAGACATGAAACTCTTTTTTTTTCTATTTTCATCTCACCCTAATGCACTAAGAACTGTATTCTGATGGAAAAAATACAACTTTGCTGGCTCATTTCTGAGGTTTTGGTCTCAGTACACAAAAATGAGGGGGCCAATCCGTCTACCGCTGTTTTAACCATCAGGCTCTTTTTTTCAAGCGAAGTGGGCGTGGAATTGGGACTGCAAAAGAAAGGACATTTCCGTTCCTGGGTCCGTTCCGATATCACAATCCCATTTTGAGCACGGTCAAATAAGTGTCAGAGGGTCCGGACATGGCGGAGTATGTATATCAGTAATAAAGAGATTTCAATATAATCGACCGCTCCGCCTTTCACCCCTGACTGAAGCGAAACGAGCAAGAAAAGCTACAGGTATTTCCGTCTACTCGCCTGCTCATTACTCTCACTAGCATTCCTAGCACCCCATAGGCGCTAAAAAGAGAAGCAGACGTCAAGGGGGTGTCGGGTGTGCAGTGAACCCGACGCTTGGAAACCCCATAAATTATCCGGTAAAGTGTGACACCTATAATCCTGTGAAGTCTCTTGACTAAGTCTCACCAGATAGGGCCAAATCTGCGTCATCTGATGAGTCCTAGGGCTGCTCCCAGTGGGTCGCACTCGTCGTTTTCGGCGTGTCGCTCGCTTGACGCTCTTTGATTGCGTGTGTGTGAAATTCTGCAGAGAAGCTGTAAATTGAGTTTGGAGGGTGACGAAAGTCGCACACTGCGAGTGCCTGGACGTGGCCCGGCTCGCACTGCTACCGTATGTGAAAGCGTAGGCGGAGTGCGACTTCTTTTTCTGGCACTGCATGCCCTCGCCTGGCGATTGTTTTCATTATAAATATCTGGCTGGCGCTGCTGGAAGAGTCGCACTTTTGAGGTCACTTATATCGACTGCGCTAATTAGCTACGGCTCTCTCATCTGTCGCGCGAGTCTTTACACGCCACACGACAGTTGTAGCTGCCTTCGATCAGTGCGCAGGTCAACAGCGTTCAACTTCGCTACAACCTGTGACACGTGTATCTCCCTTGTCATTGAGATGTCCCGACGAATCTGACACCAGCGCTGTCTTTCGTATTGACCTCCGAGAGTTTGAGAGGAGACTCGTGTTCACAAATAACCTCTCACTTGCTTATCTCCCACTCTGAGATTGACAACGGAACATACTGGAATGAAGGGATTTATGACTATTTGCTTGCATACAGTCCACGGCAATGGAAAAAGGCGGTGGTGTGGTTGCGTACTTTCACCGAGCATACTGTAGCCGTGGGTGGCTCGGTCCCAAGTTTGCCATTATTCGGTTAGGAAACAGCTAATAATTCTTTCTGGGTAACGGCTTTTTTTTCGTTTCTTTCGATTTTTCCTGTAATTTATGCGTGTATCTATAGTAAAGACTTTACATGTGGTTGTATGTGTTTCGGGGAACACTCACCATTGTAAACGTTTTCAGTGATATTTCTCCGAAGTTCAGCAAAAAAATTCGAAAACTTGCCGTTGATTATGGCGGGACGTCCGCAGGTGCACCATATTCGTATCCAAGCGCCCAGTCGACGGCGAAATGTTAATTTTGTTTACCAGTCTTGGAGAAAAAGCACCGGAGACGTTGAAAGCGGTATTTTTTCTCCAAACACATAATATCAATACGTCTAAAGTCTTTATTATAGATACACGCAGGCTTAAAAAACGAAAAATTGAAAGAAACAGAAAAAACCTAAACCCCCGAAAAAATCAGTCCTTGTCTTGCTTACCTAGTGGTAAATTTGGAACCGAGTCAGCCACGGCTTCAGTAAGCTTAGTAAAAATACGCAACCGCGCAACCACTTTTTTCGTTGCCGTGAACTGTATTTTACCGAAAAACGGTTCTTTTTTGATTTTATCGTTCAAAAGTTTATTCAAAAATGGGCTAAATTTTTGACTGTGCTCGTTTCTGATGGGCTTGGTTTAGGTAAATCGATAGCAAGCTATATTATAAAATAAATTTTGGTGTGATTAGCCTAGTTCATGTACTTACCTAGGTACTATTGGAAAAAGTGAATGACTATTTTTTTATATTTCTATCGCCTGGAAATATCTAGTAACGTGTGATAAAACGTGTCGATTTTGTTCGCTTCAAGATTTCGCTTTCTACAGAAAAATACTGAGTAAAGCATGTGCGTTTCCTCCACTACTCAAGGCATATTTTCACTCGATCAAAATAATCATTGTTTTTGTTGGAAATTGCTGCATAGGATAATCAGTTGGAGCTTTCCTTCATTTCCTCTCAATGACAGTTCAGAAATAGACTATTTTGGGGTGAGGCGTAACTATCGAGACCTTCGAAATCTACGTAGCACTGAGCTCATCGAGCACGTTGTTTTTTGCACCAAAAATCCAGAAGTTTCCTCTCTTCAGTGCCGTGATTTTCACTCCATTGTGTTGTGAAAATTGTAAAAAACTTTTTTCATTCAGCGATCCCCATGGATTAAAGTGTGGATTATGAGAGACGCATCGGGGGCGTCGCTCAAACCTAATCCTTACGATATCGGTCATATCTACTGAATTTTGGCAAATACGTAGGTGGTACTGTATAGTTGTGGTGTTGGCCACGTTTGTAAATAGGGATTCCGATTAAGTGGTGGATTTAAAAGTATGAATTTCACCAACTATGGAGTTCAGAAGTGTTCCTGCTCATCAGGTTTGACAGCATTCAAGGAGAGTTCTAGAGCTTTGTGAACGAGAAACAGTGCTGCCGAGCTTCTTATGAATTTAAAGTGAATGTTCATTGAAAAATGTGTGGTTTTTAAGGTCTTACCAATTACTAATAAATCGCCGTTGTAATTTTTGAAGTTTGTAGAAAAATATCGGAGCGTCATGAGCTTTCTAAACTCTGACAAGTCACTTTAGCTCCGGGAGTTTCCATAGACAACTTTACAGCTTTACAGTTAGCGCTTGCAACATATGTTTCTGGCTTTCGCCAACTCCAAGCCTATCCTGAAGCACTTTCTGTTCTATGAACTGAACCTGGATATGGCTGCTCCAATCCAGGAACTAGCTGTCTGCAGCAGCTCTCCTCTCATCCCCGTCCAGTTTTGGTTTATACCGTATCCGCGTGAACGTGTGGTGGCCGAGTGCGTGCGTCGTCGCTCGCGGCGGGTAATTATTTGGGCAAATGGCTAACGCAACCCGAGTTGATTCGTTGTTATTCCACTCGCGTCGGTTAAATGCTAATTATCTTCTCACTTGTTTCCATGCCGGTGTCGCAATGGCATTAGAGTGAGCGTGTGGCGAAATAGTGGGGATTTCGCGGATCGCCAGCGTCGCTCGCCTCCGTCGTCCAATTTGGCGCGCCAACTTGTGGAATTGAGCACAATTAGAGAAGCAATGAGCTCCTTACAAGACCCCAAGGAGCTGCTGCTCCTCCCCTAACGCACTGATCCTCTCCATTGGAAACGGTGCCACTCACGAAATCTCGGAATTTCCCATTGGGCCGGCTGAGTGACGTTACATACGAAATACGCGAGACGTCTTTTTTTACATTAAGCTGCCACTCATACGTCAAACCCAGTGATTGGTGAAATATTTCTTCCAAATGCAAGATGACAGCCGAATTTTCATGGATGTGTAAACGCATGCCAGAAAAGACAGTTGCCCCACCAGTCATACCTAACTGTATCCTACACGCGGTCACATTTAACTTGGGTGATGATTGAGCTAGATCAGGAGCGCAATTCCTGAAAAATCACGAATTCAACATGAATGGAGGAAGAGGGAAACCAGGAGTTCCGAGAGCACACAAATTCGAAATCTACTCAATCGGGCTTTGTGTATACCTGACTTCTCAAACTGTAGCGCAAGTGTATAGGCTCAGTATGAGCTCACTTCCAAAAACCCCGAAATCGCGCGTCTCAAGCCTTTATGCGTTCCGAGTCATAGCAAAAATTTGAGCAAAGCACGGAAATTAACGGTTTGTGGGAAAAAAAGGTTTTACAGCATCCTCCAAATTTCACTTGCCACACGTTTCCTAAACTGCAATTCCGGGAATTTTGAACCTGATTCCTGGTACCCGGGAAACAAAATTTTCATTCCGAATTTCGGATCCGAGTCCTCGTTTTTTTGCGTTCATCCTGGACGTAATTTTTTCCAGCATCCATACAGATAGTGTTAAGTTTCAAACCGGAAAATTCGCTCATTCGCCCGCTATAGCGTCCATAGTGGCGGAATTATATTTCGAAATAGTGTAGGAGCGTGTTTATACTTCAGTATCCCTCCATGTAGCGATGAAGTACTCTAAACCCAGTCTGACGCGATCTCGATCGATATCAACCATTATGAAATAGTGTCCATGATCGACTTTCCATGAATCTTGGCATAGCGATGTAGTAATTAGTAGAGTGTTAATAAAGCCGTGTCTAAGATGTTAACGATTTATCAGGCTAACGTTTCGGCCTCGTCGCCTTCATCAGAGCCTGGAAAATCAAGAAATAGATGCGACTACTCCTCAAACACACGATTAACTTACAGAAAAGCAGCAAAGGCTAGGAAAACCCAGGAAATGCGGCATTTCCTGGGTTTTCCTATCATTATGAAATAATTGCGCCGTGCCGCGATAAAAGTATAACACTTTTGCAAAATCTAGTCTAGCGAATGAGCGGGACTATCATTTGCGACTCTGACGGTCAGCGTGGTTTCTATTGCAAGTCATTATCGATCGCCGCGGCCCCGTCAATTCAGTGTTCTAGCATTTTCGAGGTGATCGTACAAACGAGCTCAAAAGTTCATGTCCTATGAAATCGCGCGCAGTCTGTGTCACATAACGCCCGTTTGTTCTTCACGTATTCTCCCTATAATTTTTGTACAAAGCCGCGACGCAGCAACGCAAAGTGATATCATTCGATCGATAGTCATTATGTTCATGACCCCTCGCCTACACGCGTGCCACGTATGTGCTCCGCTGCTTCCTACAAAAACGGCTGCACCCATTTGTCCTGTCCACGACCGCCTACTACTCCTTTCTTCTGTTTGCACCCAATTTCACATTTTTTCTCTACTTTAAGCCTTCCTTCATGCCGAAATATTACGGGTGTAAGGGGTATGGTATACTTCTGCGACACAGGGTCGCGTCGCTCTGCACAGCGACAGCGACCGCCTCCCGCCCTTTAAATCTTTCGCTGTCGCAGTGCACTGTACAGCGACGGCGACAGTGGTAGCGACAGGCTGTGGCACATTTGCAGTATGTCAGCCCTCCACGACACGTCGCTGCGACCCACAAGCGACATCTTTTCCTACGACGGCCATTGCCATTGCTCCGATGCGGGCCCCGCCGCGATTTGTGTTAGATTGCATGCCTGTCGCTCATGAAAGCGACAAAGTATACCATACCCCTAAGGCCGGATTCATTCTCACCGCGACAGTTCATATCAGGCATATTGATTTTCGGTCGTTATGGGTGATAAACTCTTCGTCACGTCGCGCGTCTCGTGAAGTATGGACCTGACCTCAAAGTCTACAAGTATATGAGATGAATACACACTCCCAACTTTCATTTGCTGTTATACCGTTAGCTTGATCTTTGATAAATTGAGCGAGATCCTATGGAGATCAAGAAGCGGCTTTGTTGAGATGTCGGCGTCACCTCGTGTGAAGTCTAGAGAAACACCTGTTGCGGCGTGTGTAGCACATAATATCTCACAGAGGCGCAAACACTGCCTGTTCTACTTCTCACTCGCTTGAAATGCCTGCCGGGCCGAGGCCACAAGCAACTCAACCCCACACATGCCTACCGTAAGCTGAGGTAGAGAGGATGAAAACGGCAATTGTCTTCTCGATTCAACCCGCCGTGTTTACTAGAGACACTTATTCGTCATTATTCCATTGTGCTCTTTCCTGGCACCCACCCGAAAACACACTTTCTGCTCCAGTACTGTCTTTGACGACGAATGCTGTACACCGGTTGACACCAGGGATGAGCGGAATGAAAAATAATTCCGGGTTTCGGCACAAAATTTTCTTCTCGGGTTTCGGAAATTAGGGGCGAAACGTCTGAAAGTGCGCTGAAATGTGGTTTTCGGAACGCGCAACCTGTAAAAATTATAAATTGTCTAATGTTTTCTCCGTCTCAGATGGCCAGATTTTTTCGCGTTCCGCAGCACACTGAGGTTTTCGGAAAGCAGAACGCGCAATGAAAAATGCTCGAAGCTACGAGTTTCGAAACGCAGAACTTCCCTCATCCCTGGTTGACACCAAAAGTGGTTATTGATCGTCTTGCTAAAAATTCACTCATTCACTTTCAGTTTCAGCCAACAAATTCTCAACTGGTGAAGCCCTTTCACTTCATGAATTCTTTTAGATCATCAATTCATGGAGCTGCTATACTCCTCAATTTTTAACAAGTTACCCCCGACTTTGGCGCAAGCTTTTTGGTGGTTTCGAGCGAATTTCGGCCTTTCTTGAAGTAACTGGGTTTCCCATAATCAATTTTCATATACGAACTTTAAACCTGTATGAAACAAAAAAGGGCAAAACGATTTGCTTCCCAATAAACCTAGTGGTTTAGGTTCCAAGTAATTTGTACCGAATCGTCATGTAGAAGCTTCATCTTTCCTTGGGGTCGGATTCATAATTGCGCTAACTTTGGATTTGTTGATTCGGGTTGGGTTTAGCGCGAGCACTTTCGCGTTAAGTCTTACGCTTAACCTTCTACAAATCCAGGGTTACCACATTTAAGAACTCGGCTTCTAGGATAGGTTTAGGTCGGGTCAGGAGGTACTTCGGACAGGGAGATCGGTGTTCCCCAGTCTGTCATTGGTCGATGTGAACCCAAACCGTAACCTCAGAAGACGTTCCGGTTGATGAATGCCTTCGAGGTGAATATCTAGTTGTGGTACGCAATTACGGAAGGGAGCGACATGTGTGTTTATGCGCTTGACCATGTGTTACGCTTAGACGGGTCTGATTGTGGTCTGCGTCGTCACATCAAGTGCCACTGGAGAGCATCGTTATGATGTGTGGCTGGCCATTGCCCCCACTATTGCATCATTAGACGGCGATGATGTTTATCAGCGCAGCGCTAACGATGCCAGCTTTCACCCTCAAGCAGTGGTTTTTTCTAATCATAAGAGTGGTCATTTCAGCTCTTCATCCAGTTCTTCTCGATGAATCCGATGTGTACCTGGTAGCTCTCCTAGCGCCGTTAGCTGACAGTTCGGATGATTTGAGTGACGAGGAGATCCAGAAACTGCCTCTCAGGCTGCAGTACTATGAAGGAACTCGTGAGACGTCAATTTCGATGAGACAAAAACTGGTTGAGGCTGTCTATCAGGTAAATTTGGCTTGACAATTCAGCGAACAGTTGAAAACGATACTAAGGAATTTTCTGACTAAGGTAGCATTCCCGACCTTTCCAAACATCTGAATGTCGAAGACTTGAACGTGTTCCAAACAACGGTTGATAGGAAGAGTAAAAACGATAGTATAATTGCTCGTCAAGGGATAAACTTCGGAGATTCCAAGGTATAAGGTCTGCATGTCCACTCCTAATTAAAGGCCATGTTCACGATAAAACCGGTCGTTGAGTTTTCTCCGGAAATCGAAAGTTCCGGGGTCCATTACAACTGTAATGTTGAAAAAGGCAGCTAAAATCGTGTCATAAGTAGCGCTGTACGGCCCATAAACTTGGTTGTATTATGCAGGCCCCGCCCACTCCCTCAACGGCCAACAAGGAAGTGGGCATATAGGGCACAATGCACACAAGTTTTTGGGCCTAATAGGGCTGTCTATGGCTCGTTTTGATCCGTTTTTTTTTTCGCCGGTATTGTTGCGATGGGCCCCGAAACTTCCCATTTTCTTTGGAAACTAGAAGGTCGTTTTTATGATGAACACTGCATTCAATGAGTTGAGGGTATGCCATTCCATGAGTAACTTTGCAGGGAAAGAGGCTTCTTTGGCACAGAGCTGGGTCATTTCTTAAGGACGCATAGGCGAAGATATCCTCATTCAGAGGCCACTAACTAAGAGGTCTGGTGAGGCTGCACTGACAACCAACTATCTGAGCTTTTATTCCGTTCGAAAGGTGGAATGCCAGGAAAGGTAGGGTCTCAACCAAATGCCCCTCGATGAACCTCGGATACGCGATGTGCATTTTGTGGCTTCTATGCGCACTTTTCGGAATGCAGACTGCCAATAATGGAGGCACCCTCGGAAGTATGAACATAAAAAGTATAAGGATTCTGAGGACCCGATAAGATAGTAAAGTTGATTGACCTTGAGCGGGGATCAAACTCGACTGTGTGCGGCGTCAGCAGCGCCTCTTGCCGCTGCGCTACACGTGCACCGAGGGTAGTGGACAAGTGCGATTTTGCTCCGAAGTCTGAATTGCCCCAGAGCCCCACGGCTGTTAGAATTATGAGTTCAGCCGCGCGCGTTCCTTCAAATCCTCTATACTTCGATGATCCTGGGATCTCATTTCCTAGGATTGTGCCTACTTAGAAAATATCGTAACGTTCCGATGTAAAGAAAGTATCGTAACATTCCGATGTGACTTACTCCTCCATCAAAAGCATGCAAAGATATCCGTTTTTTCTGATGGATACATACCAATGTTAGCGTCTTATGCATTTCGAAGGAATAAACCCTAGCGTTTTGGCTCAATGTCCGAGCGTTTAGCTTACTTTACTTCCCAAGGTGTTGAGGAATCGAAAACGCCTCAAAACCATGGTAGCTAAAAGCCTAAGGCTACAATTATTCACTTTCAAGTGAAATTCGAAATGATATCAGGATCTCGTGCAAGTCTAACCAATTCTTTTCAGCTATGCGCCACTCGGCACTCCCGTGAACTTCTTCGCGGGCGAGGAGTCTATGCGATACTTCGAGAATTGGACAAGTCATCAGAAGAAATCGAGGAAAAATCCCAGACCGGCTGGGTTGGCGGTGTGAAACTGCTGGCCGCGCAGCAGGAGCACACTCTTCATGCTCTCATCGGAATCCTCATACGTGAAGAAGATGAGATGGTCGTGAATCCCGATGTCCATAGTCTGCGATCGCTTGACTAATCCCCAGTTGTTGAACCTTGTATTACTTGTTATCCCCACCAGATTTCTACTGTTAACCCCATTGTGATTGGTTGTTGACTGTTTTTTTCATTGTTCTCTACTTGTTAGCCCAATTTGTTACGCCCTTCGTCCCTCCCCTGCCGTATCGAACAGTTAAATCGCGGAAGTTTGATGCGCGAGAGTGCGCAGTGTTCAGCGCCGCGGCGATTTTTCACTCTGCAAATCAGCTGTGTGCCGTAATCGATTCGTACGAGTGCCATGAGGATTTTCCCAGTGTTGAAACAGACTCCATCTGGATTGTTCTCGTTCAAATGCCGAATAAAGATGTGAACTGGTAGATCTCATGTATAGCCGGAGGGACATTTTAACCAAAAGAGTGTCTATGGAGTCTCACTTGACAACAGATCCAACGGACTTTGGAGGGAATGTTCATGGAAAAGTTGTCTTTTCGGATTCATGGCGTACCATGGTTGCCTGGCTGGTTATTTTCTGCATCAGCAGAGTGAAAAAAGGATTATGAAACTCTAAGAAAGGCACTAAAACACTGCGAAATTTCTATCGACGCTCAGTACAAGATCAGCCACCTGGCCTAATTTTATCCTGTCCTCTACATACCTGCACAGAGCTACCTTACTGGTTAGAATACATGTGGGTTTGAGTACACATTCTACCGGTCTGTTTTCACATAGCCTTCACATCGCAGTAGTTTTACCTTTGAAAGAAGAACCGTTTTGGCAGAAATTGACTGTGAATCACTTTGAAAAAAAAAACACATTGATGCTGTTTTCCAGTCTAACAGACTTAGTGAGGCATATGCAAATGATCCAGAAGTGGTAGAGGGCCAATCTGCTGAAGCCAAGCAGTATGAAAAATTCCATAATTGAGACTAGATTTGGAAATAAGCTAGTTGGGCAGCCAAAAAAGGTCTGGTTAGATAGTCTGTCTACCCAAAATTACAAGACAGAGTAGACTTCTCTTGACGCAGCTGAGCTCATATAGTAGAATTATTCTGATTCGTCATTTTCGCAATATTTTTCTAGAGGGGTAATCTTTCTGCCCGTGTAATTGTGATTGGCGCTCTATCAACTTTGGACTTTTCGCTGATGGAAATGGAAAAATGTTCATTACCCGGTCAAAGCTTTGGCCGGCTCTACTAGAAAAAGCTAACCGACTGCTCAGGCATCTTCAGCTTTTTTCAAATATTTTTGGTTATAGAGACCTTTCCGGACCTAAGTTCTAGCAACATCCTTGATTTCAGTAACACTCTTGTGGTTTCATGGTGTCACAATATGTTACGGAAAACGCTTTCAGATTTACTGAGGGGTGGGTTGGTGAGTTTTCCAATATCTTAAACTTCAAATTGATGAAAAACTGTAAGGACGTGTAGTTTAAATTTCAAAATAAGGTCAAATACACTGCATAAAGATACCTGAATGAATTTTTTAAAAAAATCAGACAATATTTTCCTGTGTAGAAGAGTTTTCGGAAGCATTTAGAGGACATGCGAGTCCCAGGTAAATTATCGGGAAATGTCGATAACAAAAATCATGAACATTACCTTCAGGACCGAAAACTCAATACGAGAAGATAAAACTCATTAAACATCATGTGATAACCATCCATGGAAAGAGAGCATAAGTCAAGCCCGGCTCAGACCTTGGGGACGAGCAGGATGAGGTGTGAATAGGCCCGGAAACTGCTCCGGGAGCATTCCCGAACACGTTTTCCGTGTGGAAGACGTTTGTCTGAGCGGCGTCGGCGGTCATTGATAGTGTGCATAGCGGGGGGCAGGAGGAATACCGTAGCCGCGAGTCCACGGCCAGCCGCCGTCGACCGCCTATCGCCATCAGACCGCCCCTCCCCGTAGCTGGCCAATCAGGGCGCGACGAGGGCGGACCACAAGTTGAGGTGTCAATTTCGGCAGTTGCGCGTGTGAGATGCGAGCATGGCGTTCAACCCGTTCCTGAGCCGTCCTGATCTGGCCCTATTGCCCTTCATGGGCCACCTGCCCACCCTGCCTGGGGCACACGGGTTCTTCCCCCGTCTCCCACCGGATCTGCCTGATATGAGGGCCCGAAACGAAGATGACGGTGTTCAAGATGATCCACAGGTGGAGCTCGACGACAAGGAGCTCTGGAATTCGTTCAATTCCTGTGGCACTGAGATGGTGATCACCAAAAGTGGGAGGTGGTTGCTACTGTTCAATATCCTCCTCATTTACTGAGCTTCACCCTGCTATTCAAGGCCATTTGTGTTTAATTGAATTACTTTTCAGACGAATATTTCCTGCATTTCGGGTAAAAGTTAGCGGGCTTGACAAGAAGAGCAAGTACATATTTCTGATGGATTTGGTCCCCGCCGATGAATGCCGCTATAAGTTTAATAATAGCCGGTTAGTCTCTATCAGATTCCGCTCTTTAGCTCTTTAGGGTGAAGTTACATTTGATTCATTCTGCTGGAAACGTGCATCTTCTAACCTTCTTATCCGACTTGACTAACTTATTTAACTTTTTTGTGTTATATTTGACTTCAAAGACTTTATGATATTATCACTTTTCCATAAGGATTTTTCTATAATTTTTTTTGTTACCTTTAATCTTTTGGGTTTTTTTCTTTTGTGTGAAGTTTGTGAATGACTTGCGTTTGAGCCTCTCCGATTTTTTTCTTAACCCTCTTCATTAAATTTTGTTCCCGACATTTTGTTCCTACTAGAAACCAAATCGAGCCCATGATTTGAATAACATTTTTTGTAATATTTTGATTCCCATTTTCAGCTTTTCTCTGAAAAAAATTCAGCCAGTACAGCTCTCATTACTCATACGAAGTAATTGCTGCGATTTTTGTTAATATAATTTTTATCGCTTAACCACCCCAGTTATCCTGAAACTTTTAGCCATTTTACCTGTACCCTTAAAGGCACAATCCAAGCTCAGGGGCGAAATCTGAGATTTCCACACAGTTGTGAAGTAGACCCACCCCACATAACACCTGCCAAGTGCGAGCTCTCATTTCCCCCGAATAAGCGAGATACAGGAGGAAGCCACCCTGGGGCTCCCACATACGCAAGCCACTTTGGCACGCCCCTTTTACGATCTTTCGAGCTCAACAGTGGCGAGACGAGCGATGATTTCCGATCAGTAGCCCCGTTCTTCCCTTCATTCTCAGCCTCTCTACCCATTCAGGTCGGCTCGCATACATCGGTTGCAAGTGACGGAAGTTACAAGCCACGGACAACTCGTCCACCATGCTTCCGCAGCTCAATATTTGAGGGGCCATAACTCCGTTCCCAGGGGGTCTTGTACGATTTCAGAGACATCATTGGAATCAGCGTGGGAACGTTATCAATATAGGCAGAAAAACGATTCCGAGGTTGGACTGTGCCTTTAATGAATACTCGGCATCAATAAGAAGCGAAAGTCTGAAGATACTCTGATTTCAACGTCACTCTCGGATGATTCTTAGCACCGAGGTGGACTCGGATCCGCCTGACAGCTCGGCTCGTCTTTCCGTTCTCCGGGCCAAGGCTACTGCTGTTCAGGCTACTCCAGTTCGGCTTCGAGCCGACAGGAGTGGCCCGGACTGAAACAGCACTGGCCTGGAGATCTAGAAAACGAGCAGGGCTCTCAAGCGGATCTGAGTTCTATTCGATGTGGCTCGGGGCTGAGAAGCGTCTGAGGTTGCTCTGAGGCCTTCAAAGAAGGTGTTGTTGGATCCATAAAGACATATAAGGGGTGTATGGGATTCGCGGAGCAATCAGAAGCCAAACAACTCATTGTCAGTTATTACGTACATGTAAATTTCTCCATAATTTCGCCTCGCTTTTGACTAATTTTTCGGCTCTGAAAGCCGTGATATTTCGAAATTCTGAATAGTATTACCTGAAAAACCTACCTGGTGTGATTTTTCCATTGATGATAAATTCCTAAAAGCTCGAACCTTCCCGAAATACCACTGATTTTTTTCAAACTTTTCGATTTTCGGTTAAGGAATATAAATGTGGTGAGCGTGAAGTTTTCGGCAATTTGCAGCTGATTTGATAGTAATGACACCTTTTATGACAGGCCATTAATTTGACGTTGTCGCTTGCCCGCTGCTGCCGCTGATATCTATTGTGTCTGTTTGGAAATTTGATTTGTTATGAGCGTCACCTTGACTGTCTTATCAGTTCAAACCAGTGTTTCATAAGTAACTTCGTCGTCATTTTCACACTTAATTATTCAGATGGATGGTGGCCGGAAAAGCAGATCCTGAAATGCCGAAACGGATGTACATCCATCCAGATTCGCCGGCCACTGGCGAGCACTGGATGGCTAAGGGAGCGAACTTCCACAAGCTGAAGCTCACCAACAACATCTCCGACAAGCAGGGCTATGTGAGCGATTTTCCAGTACATTTTTCTTATTTTCATCATTGCCTTCAATTTGTTTTCCTTTCGACCTTATAAGACTATATATTCTTGTTGTTAGAAAATAGCTACTCCAGGAAAATTCAGGTGTTTCAAAATTTTGGTGACAGATTGTATAGGTTAACACGATGACACCACCTTCGGTCCGAACATGACAAAACCTGAAATCTACCGTGAACGTGTTGAAACAACTGAAGTGGCAATTTTCTATCAACTAGAATTTATAATCGTGTTTCTGCCTTCTGTTCGCAATCATTGTGCCCTTAACGATTCCATTTTCGCAGTTTATAAACAACTTCCTCTGAATTTGCACCGACTTGACGTGGCCGGCGCTTGCGGTGAGAAATTCCGCGCTGGCTGACGCTCGTTTATTCCAAGTGTGGAAGTCACCACGGCTACCGGCCCCGGCCAGCCAACAACGTTTTCTTCTCGTTTTATTACGAGACGCCATAATTCTTCACCACGGTTATTTCTCTCCGTCTCTTCTCCGCCTTTTCGCAATTCAACGCAACTACCTCGCCTTCTGCTTTTGCAGGGCTAGTAAATTAGCGCTGTATTTGAAACCATCCCCCCACGGTTTGACCCTGTACACCCGATTTTTGTGGTCTTTCTTCTGTCTCCTCTGTCTCAGAACGATAATCGGTGCAATTTAACCGTCAATGAACGCGACTCGCGCCCTGACGCCGCTCTCCGGCGGCTCAACTCGCACCTCAAGGTGAATGCGCGTAATTATTCCAGTCACACACACGCACTGTTTATACAGAAGACGACCTCTTCAAACACTTGCACACAGCTATTTTTCTGCGCTTGGAAAAAGGACCACCCTGTTGAACTACTTATCTGTCTAATGAACTTGGGAGTACAAGTGCGAAAAGTGTTATTGAATAGGTAGGCGTCAAGCCGATCCTCTACTGTATAGTTCACTCTTACATACGAAATTATATTTGGTGCATTCTAAGACGCCCCTTGATGATTCTCTTGAATCGTTCGCACGATTACGGTGCAAAGAGCATTACTACTAAGAGGAAAGAGACAACTTAACGTTAGTCTTAACACGTTAAAGCATTTTCATATCTGACTGCAAAACTCGCGCTGCAATTATGAAGAATAACGGACAGACACGAAGTTGGGTAGCCGCACTCTATCCTTCATCGTAATGGCGCGGCATTTGCCGCTCGACTATGCAGAAATCTTTATTTTTGGTTGCTGCTGCGGCGAAGTATGTTCCTGACTTGGGGAGTGATGCCTCCAGCGATCTATTCTCTGGCGAAGTTACCTGAAATCGTCTCTACCATAGCAGGCAGTGTTTTATGCGAATCTTTGTTGTCCGCATACCTACGCCCAAATAGAACCTCAGGTAGTTCACGCTGTTCCTGGGATTCGGATTGGGAGTATCCTACGATAAGCTCGCACTTCATGGGTAAGCTTTACCCCGGACTCTCTACACTACTCAATGTTTTATTCCTTTACAACCCCACCCCTAACGTTGATGAACCCGACCCAGGAGTGAGTTGGCAATTCAAAACACATTCTGCCTAGCCACACTAATTGAGTATAAACTCATGGATTAAGTGTAATCAGGGAGGCGGAATGAATAAGTTAGCATAGAGAGGTGCAAAAAACCGATAAAATTTACCCTCAACTCATAACTTTATCGCTGAAGAATTTTCAACGATGGGTTTGAACCAAGACTGAACTGGGTTTGAATCTCCTATTGAAATCTGAGCCCATATACGGACTTTTTATTCTCTCATTTACATTCATGCCCTAAGCTAGTGCTTAGAAAGAAGTTACACTGTAACTCTTTCTCTTGCATTTGGCGAGTGCATAGCGCCATCTGCAAGCCTTATTATCGTGCCCGAGCCTTTTTATGATCACCGAAATCTTAGAGAAGACAGCGATGGTATACTGAAGTTACGGGATCTGTAAACTAGTCAAAGAAACCTTCCGGGTTTTGGAGCTCTCCATAAGGCTCGGCAGCCTCCATGTTCATGTGCATGTAGTCTTTCCGATTCAGACTGTCCGCCCTTGCGGTCAGCGTGCGTGTCAAGCGACCCTAGGGAAAGCTATTTTCCATTCTCGACATGCACACTCGACCCGCACGCTTACCGCGTGGGCTGACAGCCTCATTGGAACAAACCTCAAATCTACGCTGTTAGTGTTAAATCTAGGCTGAGCATCAGATACCAAGTAAGCCCACACTGCGTCTCAATATTGATTGATTCTAGACCTAATATGAATACCACTGATAAGGTCTATAGTATAGTTGCGTCGCAGCACTCAGCGACAAGACCACTATTTGTCAGATTCGAATTTGGAACAATCGCTGAATTGTCGCTGAGGGCGGCGACAAGCTACACGGCGTATGTATACCATTGCCCTAATATGACGACTTACTGCGCATAATACTGTAGTCTAGCCTGTCTTCCAGTCCTTGGAATCACCGAACTTGGCCTTTCTGACTACAATCGTAGGAGATCTCATGACTTCATTCGTTTCACAACTTGTCCACTTGGAGCCCAACAACAGCCACTTTCACAGAAGTAACGTGTCTTCCTTTAAGTTTCCTCAGTATTGCCTTGAATCGGACTCATATCATTCCCCTGACTTCCTTCTCTCTATTTCCGAAACCCTGATTTTTGACCCTTCCATCGAAATGCTCAAAATACAAACTTTAAGCAAATGGTCAAGTCGACATAATCCAGACGTACTCACTTCATCCCAATTTCAGACAATTCTCAACTCTATGCACAAATACCAGCCGAGGGTGCATATAGTGCGATGTGCGGAGATCATGAACCTACCCTACTCGACGTTTCGAACGTTCGTCTTCAAGGAGACCGAATTCATCGCTGTGACAGCCTATCAGAACGAGAAGGTTTGTTCTTTCTCCTTTGTTCTCAACCAGCTCCCTTACCGTATAGTGAGGAGCTCAATTCCCAGCATTTATCGCCAGCGTGCTGAGCTGTGGTGTTGATTAGATGTACAAATCGCGGCGAGTGCTTTGTGTACACTACAGATATGAGAATTAGGGGTTAAGTCGGCAAAGATTTCGCTGCAGCTGCGGTTTGTGCGTCGCTGCTTCCTTCTCCACCAAACCAAATCAGATTAGCCACTGATACACGCGCGACCATGCTGATAATGCTAAGAAAACATTGACAAGCGATTCGAACCTGGCACGGAACTTGTACCTTTATAATTTCAGGTCACACAGCTGAAGATCGATCACAACCCCTTCGCCAAAGGGTTTCGAGACGCCGGTGCCGGAAAACGGGAGAAGAAACGGCTGCTCCAAAGTCACCATGCTCGGGAGCAAACGTCGCCTCGATCATCCTCAGCTCATCCCTCAGAAGATGCTTCGGAAGACGACGATCCTGCACCGAAAAAGGTCCGTGAAGACCCTCCGAAATCCTCGCCACCCGTCGCGGCGGTTACACCCACCTCCTGCCCACCGCGGTTACCACCGCAGATGTTCCCCTTTGGTTTCCCTTCCGAGATGTTCTATCCAACCCCCGATATGCTATCCCAATGGCAGGCCGCCCTCTTACGACCACCTTTACTACCACCCACAATTAGCCCGACCGTAGTGCCACCAGCACCACGAAAGGGCGGATTCGATGTCTCTGATCTCTTGTCAAGACCATGACACCCACCCTGTTCTGTACACAGCCTAACATATTCTAATCTTGTCACGGGCTACGGTTCCATCATCTGTCAACGGATCTTCACACCCATACAGGGACGCACGGGAAGAATGAAATAGGCTCAACCAGTCAGAAATCAAAAAAAAGCCGCTGGCCTTGGGACTTGGAATCTGGCTGTTTGAGACAGTCTAATTTCAAGCATTTCAAGAGATTGAAGAATGTGAAACCTTGTGGGTTTTGCCCACTTTTTTCTCGGTAGAAAAGATTGATTAATTAATTAAGTCGATTGTTGTATTCCACGATTACTTCGCAATATGGAAAAATTTCGAGAAAATTTTCTTTTTTGAAAACTCGTTCCAATTACGTCGAACCCGTGTAGTGGCGGTCACTAGCACATTTGAGCACTTTCGTTCGATCAAAGGCTCATAACCTCAGACTCTGCCGAAACAGAGATGGAACCAGAGATAGATCCTAGTTCAAATGTGAACCTCATTCGAAATTGCTCGGTGCTGGGAATTTATTAGCTACCAATTTTCGTAAAAAATCATGGGCTTTTGACTAAGCCGTGGTAGTGGGCTCAACCTATAGACAGGAGGTCTGATCACTCCGGCATTTTTCTGTTTTTCTTCAAATTTCCGTACATTCCTGTACCCAAACCTTCCCAGTCACATATCCATATTGTCCCAGTGAAGATTCGTTGTGTTGCTGTAAGCTGTTCTCCTTCACACCTTTGATCTATGACGTTGTTCGGGCTGATTTTATTCAACAGTTTACAATTTCGTTGATGATTATGATGATAATTATACAGAGGATTGAGAATATATCAGATGCTCAGCTTTAGTTCCTTTCTTTGTTATTGTTCTTTTTTTCATGTCATTTCTTTCTTTCCTTCATTGTCATGTTGTCTTCCCCGCTTTGCATCTTCCTCTGGAGGTGAGGACGACTTCTCGCCCACCGACCCTTTCACAGAGGATAATTTTCCCCGCGAGACTGTCTGTGTTCATGTACAAAACGTTCATTCATTCCCAGTGATTGATTATAAATTTGAATATTTCTCGGTGTTCTGTCTCTGCCGGTCTGTGTGTGTGCATGTGTTGGGTGGATGGATTACGGTCGCCAAAAACGAGTTCAGAGTGGAGGGAGGCGTTGGGGCGCTAGTTTGCCATGAGTCACGCCCTCACATAGGCGCCGGCGCCACGCACACTCTCGCACCCTCAGTGACAATTATCCCTCCTCTACAGTATCCCCCTTGAGGCTGACAATGGCTGGCTTTACGACCACACAGATCCGATCCATATTTACTAGCACATCATCATTTGCACATTTTGTACATCAAACACAAACAATTCTACAACCTGTATCAATGTCTAAGAAGCTCTGAATGCGAACAAGTCGTCCAGCGATTGCTCACAGGGCACCAATATCAAATTGAAAACATTGAGAAACTTCTTTTTTGATCACCTATAGGAAGCTTTTTAGCCTAAAGGTCCTTATTCTGCTTCACGAGCTTGCAGAATAGTTGTTTTCCAGTGAAAAAAAAACCATTTGAAAACCGCTTGAAATTGAAAACAAAACCTCTATGATGAAGTATTTTTGACAATGAATTCATGTGCGAGATGCAGGGAACTTCCAATGTATCGAGAAAATCAAGACGGACTTCCCCGGGTATAGGAGCGACCAGAATGAATCAGAATAAATCTGTGATGGATTAAACAGAATATACAAATTTTCCGGGTTTCCAAGTACCGTCACGGGTTTTATCGAGTTCAGGACCAGGGTCAAGCAGGACCGTCGGCCCGGAGCTCGACGAAGCTACTTCCTCCTCCCCCTTGATGACCGAAAATCCCGAAGAACGCCGGAAATCTTCACGTACTCCCACCCCTAAGTGAAATTTTTTTTTACTAATTTTGGGGCTGATTTTGAAAAAAAAACATGAAAAAATTGGGGTGATTTAAAAGTTTTTTGTTAAGATAATTTCTTTCAGCAAAAGTTTTGGCCCAGACTTTGAACGCCATGACATGAAATTTTCAATTTTTGAAAAGAAATTCGGTGTAGCACCGCCTTGTCTTGAGGGACACTAACCCTGTTGACCCTGTTCAGGACAGACTTTTATGGAAATTTCTGGCATGAATTGGGAATCGGTGATCTAGCTAACTCAACTTTAGGGCTACCTAGGTCCTTGATTATTGTTAGGAAACATATTGCCGCCACTGTAATCTAATTATGATCTAAAATGTCAATCCGGTAAGTAGGAAATTTTCTGGAATGACTCCGTCAATGACGATGCAGTTGATGTGCGATGTGACGTGACCGAGTCCGATGCCAGACGTCGGACAGCGGAAGCGACATCCGCGTTTGCGTCTCGAAGGCTTTGACTCTGGCGTCGCAACGCGTCCGGTACGGCTCCAACCAACGCCCAAGCTTTCAGAGAATGGCTTCTGCAGAAGAGCAGCAGAAGGACGTCGATGTCCGACGCCTCACAGCATCCGAACTCTGCTCCAAACACTGCCCTGAAATTGAGGATGTATAGCATACGATTCCGAAAATGCCGCATAAAATGATTGTCGTCTTGACCTAAGGCAGCTCACGCTCAGCATCCGTACCGTACCTCCACCGTGGGGGCGTTGACTGACTGTGTAGAGTGCGAGTTCGTCAACTAAGCGGGCAGGTGTGCGCGCGCTCTCCTATGCACAATCCTCTTTTCTCCTGTCTCGGCGCACAAGTACCTCGCAAATAATGATCCGCGAATTTCAACAAGCGACGCGCTATGATCTCCTAGAGAGCTCGTAAGACACGGCGCCACGACAAGTCCCCGCGCTGATCACGCCCCGCTGTTGAGGGACCAGCTGTGGGGGATGGGTGCATATTGGAATGGCATATGGCTCATGAGGGAAGGTCATCTAGGCAAAACACAAAATATGATGAGCTAACAATTCGCCTTGACGATATAATCCGCTTCACAAATAGTCGAACTCGATATTGGGGAAAAATTCCAGAATTTTCCAGCGGCTGACATTCAATGGCCTTCAGAACCGTCTGTCCACCCCACGGCTTTGAGCACGATTTGGTTTTTCACAAAAAGCTCAACCTCATCCATCACATTCACCCCTTTGTACAAATTTAGATTTCACAAGTAATAATTTGGGGTTTTCACAGGGCGAATACAACAGGGAAACCAGCACTTATATCAGCTCTAGCCACCAAGGTGGGCTACGAATTTTAGGCTTATCCACTTGACCTCCTCGAACATCAACAACTAACTCTATACAAATAAACCCACACTAGGGTCCGTCGCCCCGGCCGGTCCCTCTATGATCGGTAGGTAGCGGACCTAATCGCTACACAAATTTGCCTATTAGCGTAAGATCAGTGACTGCACCGTTGAACAAATAGCCACGCTGAGAGACGACCCATACCCCAAAAAAGGGAACAGATACAGGACAACCGCACTCTCACCTTAATTGTCTGAGGGTCAGAAGTGCCTGCGTGTAGCGCTTATTCGTCATCAGGAGAACCAGTGAATCGCCAGAATGTTCTGGACGTAGTGCTGACTGGAGGTCATGCGGAGGCAGATCGGCCATGCACACCAGAAGTTCGCGTTGGTGATCCAAAATCGCTGGAGACAGCGTGTACGCCTGCAACAATGGAGTCAGACAGTTCAATGAAACATATTCAGAGGCGCTGTTCGGGATGGAAGTTTTCCCGATTTTCATCAAAACAGGGACCCGAAAACACTTTTTGGACACTAGATAAGATACCCGGCGATTTAAGGAGTCTATTTTAGAGTATTTGAAAACAGTGAAATGCAGTACCTTGCCAGGATATCCTTGTTTTTAGTAGTCAAAATCGTGAGTATATCTGGCCGAAACCTTTTCCACAGAAGTTATAAGCTCGAAACGTTATGTGGCCCTCAGGAAAAATTTTTTCCTCTCTCAAACTTCTTCCTAGAGCCATTTTTGGGGTGCTGAGCCCGAATACGATACGATGCTCGTTTTTCGGTCATTTTCAGATGACTACTGCCAGCTATGGTAGGTATCAGAGCTAAGCGTTGTTACGTTCACGTGTTAACATCATCAACTGGTTTGCGTGTTTTTTGGAAATAAACGACTGACGCTTAACGAGAAAGTCCTGAAATCACGTAATTTAAATCGTTAAATTTAGTGGGATTATGCCACTGAATGGGACCTCTGATGATTAATCGATTTTGCTGTGGTCAGGCAATGATTTTTCAAAATTTTTAACGCAATGCAAAATTAACGTGTTAACGCACTAACGAGTTAACGCGGGTTTTCCCCGAAAATTGACGATTAACGCTCAACGAAAAAAAGTATTAACGCACTCAACTGGTAGGCATAATGTCGTCAGAAACCTAACCTACCGTAGTCGTCCGAAAAAAACGAGAAAAAAACCTCAGATCGGTGTTCAGCGCAGCTCAAATAACCCCCTTCCATGACGAAGTTTGAGTGAAGAAATGCAATTTCTGGGATCCCCACACCGTTTCGCACTTTTCGGGATATAGGTTTGGGCACGAGACACTCCCAATTCTCACTACTACTAGCAAGGAGATCTTTGCAAGGTACTACATTTTGCTCACTTCGGACTACGCCAAAATGGTTTCCTTGTGGGACTTTCCGAATCTCTGAAATTTTCTCCCGAGATGAACCACCCGATCTCGTTTGCCCCATGTTTAGCAATCAGAGAATGCTGTACTTCCATGTAATGTCCTCCAGCCTTTCCAATGTTTCGGTATATCTCCACAGATTCTGAGCATTCGTCCTGCTTAATAAATTTCCTATTTCGCTCAATTCTTTGAACTGCCGCTAGGTGTTAAAGCCATACAAATGCCAGCAGAATTAATTGTGAACAGTGCCTCGGGATCCATCCAACTCTCAATCTCTCAATGTGAGCAAAAATAATCCTCCCCTAAACCCTTGAATAAGCCCAGATTTCGGGGAGAAGGCGAGTGTGAAAGTGCAACACGAGTGCGTTCACAGACACGAAGCGTCGAGCCCATTTTGGAGGATGAAGTTTGCTTTTGTATACGGTATGTGCATTCAAACTGTAGTGTTGTCGACGACGAGTCGGATGCGCATACAAACGCGGCTGCTGAAATCCAATCGGCGGGTGCAGCTTCGAGCGCCAAATACGGCAACATATCGTGGCGCTGGTGCGGCAAACAGGTGGACAACCACTCTGTACAGGACATCGGAACACACATGCTCCTCTCATCCGCCTCCGGGTGTGGAGGGGGAGGCTGGGCGGGCTAAAAATGGCGCCTTTGCCGAGAATGGCGCGAGGCAATGAAGCATAATACTAGAATATTAGGAATACGGTAAGACAATTCATTGGAAATCAAAAAGCGTCACGCGTGTACTGAGCACAATGCTAAGGAACATTTAGTGGCGCGATTGTGCGCAGTTTGGGTGAAGCGAAGCAGAAAAGCTGCCTGAAAGCACACACACAAAGAGCCACCACCGGCAGCCAGCTCACCATGGGAGCTGCCCTATGAGAGCTCATTCGCGCGTGGATGGCTATCCATTGGCGGAAAAGGAGGGGGCTAAAAACATCAGCAGCAATTCTTGAAAAGGGCCCATATTAATGGCGTTGCCGCCATAGCGCCAAAGCAATTCTCGACGAAGATTTATCGTTGGCCGTGTACGGTAGCGATCGCAGACAAACTCAACCCCATATAGACGGATGACACACTCACATCAACACACTGTACGATCCGAACGAACGGTGTCGTTCGGAACGGGGTTGGGACGGGAGCACTTACCTGGGAACCGTGTGATTCGTTCACAAGACGAACCATGTCGTTCAGCGAGTCACTCATCAACATTAGCTGGAAGAACAACTTGCTCAACAGCTTACCCAGTTCGCCCTCCTGAAATACTGCTGATTACACTATGTAAAGATCAACAAAGAAGCATTAACGGATTTCCACTGAGATCAATTAATAGTTGCTACGTAGGGCGGTAATAAGTAGACGGTAAGAAGTAAATGATAATTTGCCCTTTTGGATACAGTTTTCGACATATTTCGGCCTTCTATTACAAGGAAACCCCTTTTGGTCAAAGGCGACATACCAAATGAAATGTACTTTTCTAGAACCACTCTCGGACGTAGAATCCGGATCATGGATGAGCGGAGTTCCGCGTTCCGAAACCCGCAGTTTCGCGCATTTTTGGCATTCCGCGTTCCGCATTTCGAAAACCGCAAAAAGCGCTGTGGAATGCGAAAATATCGGGTCATCAGGGAGGAAGAAAATATCAGATATTCACTGAGTTTTTCCGCGTTTCGCGTTCCGAAACCCGCATTTCCGCGCATTTTCAGGCGTTTCGCGCCCGATTTCCGAAACCCGATAAAAACATTTTAGTTCCGAAACCCGAAAACCGATTTCCGAAATTTCATATTTTTGTTCCGCTCATCCCTGATCCGGCCGGATATGTCCTTCGCAGCTACCTAGAATGACTTTGAAAAAAGTTACAGGCGTTTTTCTCCTAATTTCCATAAATACATATTATACGTCACAAAACGCGCAGTAATCTTTCGAAAACCTGAAAACAAATCTCATAATCGCGTTTAGGGCCCGAAAAACCCCTAGGCCAGGTATGGGTGAAAATACATTTCTCGAACTTTGAACAGAGTAATAGCGTTTTCCACTCGTACAAATTTTCGGTTGAGCGTTTGCTTATGTATATCAATTAAGGGGTTCGGCAGGGTCAGGCGGTTGCTGTCCTACGGGACAATGGTGGGGACGTAAAACAAGGGACCGAAAATGGAAGAAAGTGGAAAGTTCGGTGGATGCTTTGAATGAGAGTTAAGCTGAAACTTACCGAGCTCCTTAGTTAGGAGCGTAGTGTCCAGAAGAAACAGCAAATTAAAAAGTTATTAAACATTCAAAATTTCAACTCACAAAATTCTCCAAAAAAATTCCCGGCGGAGAGCATAAAAATTTTCAACATTTTTTTTTGAAAGTTTGGGTCACCGAGGGGGGAACGTAGCTCCCCCGATGAACGGGAAAACGGTTTGCTTGACCTTGGGGTTTAGAAGGCGTTTCAGAAAAATGTTTAAAATGTTCCAGATTTGACTTAAACCCCTTCCAGGAATTCGTTCAAAGCTTGCCGGCGGGGGGAAGGGGATTTTTGAGCCCGTCATTTTCCTTTACAAGAGACGCCAGTTTACGTTAACACTTAATGGACCGCGTGTCCACACTGCGCACCCACGCCGAAAACTCGATTTTTTTTCGTTTTACTTCAAGAAAAACGGATTCCTTCTAATTAATGCTTTCATGTATATGCTTTGTACAACTTCCATAACTGGTATGCAGACATTAAGCGCCAAATATCTCCTTTTGATATAGGTAATTACAACGAAAAACCAATTTAGAAACTCACTGAAGTGACTGGCTGTGAAGCGCGCGGTCTCCTAAGTGCTAAAGCAATAATATATGGATAATGTTCTCGCTTCCCTTTCTCAGTGGGCTGGCACACAGCCAGCTTCCGCTGACAACAGAAGCACAGGTCAGATTCACTGTCAGGGTGCGTGTCTAATCGCCTTCCGCTCACGATAATCTGTGCGCAACTTATCGTCTCCAGGCGTCTCAATCAACACATTAAGATAGAACTCATAAACTCGGAACCGGTTTCAGACGGCGCTGAACAGACCGACGAGGCATTCGGCCACGTATTCTAGCACCTCCTCCCTCACTGGCAAGGGATTCCCAGCTGAATCAGCAATTTCGCACTGATAAGTCAACACATTACCACCGTATTCCTTCTCATTTTTCAACACCTAAATCGATTCGAAAACCACATACACTGTTCGCCGTGAAGGATGAAGCTGAACCAACAAGAGCATTAAGCTTGTACGCCGACTTCACCGAATTCAACAGCTGAAAGAGTGGGAATATTCAGATTTCTCATTTATTTATCGTCCTCCGCGATCGTTTGCTTGCCAGCCGGCTCAAGACGGCTGGCTAGGCTAACCTAACGGCAAAGCCTCTGGTGGTGTTGAATTTCGTCAATTTCCACGCCCTCCGGTCGGAAAGCAGCGGCTAATTTCCAATCAGATGACTACTGGGAAAACATCAGCAGCAAACAATGACGGACGACGGCAGTTATGTCGGAACAAATGAGCTATAACGCATCGACTAACTATGTACGGAAGAAGAACCCCTCGATTCTTTCCGCACTTACCCGAATGTTCTGCTCTTTTCGCTCACTGAATGTTTCCCAATGTTCTCGCAGTTCAAACAGGGACAATTTCAGACGCGGAAGAATTCCAGAGCAACGCAACTGCAAATGAAACGATTATGACGAAAAAGGAACCTATCTGGTGAATGGTTTCAGTCCACTTTCAGACTCTGTGAAACGAATAGGGATCTTATCTAATAGATTAAGTGAACAGATAATCAATGTCCTGAAAATTTTCACGGAATTTTCCAGCAATAAAAAGCGAGTTAACCTTTTTCTTTTTCTCCTCCTTGAATTCAATATATTTCCACGCATGATTTGTGAGAGCAGAGCGGAAAAGGGCGAATAACAGTTCCGCAGATGGCCTTATAGTATGCCACCTAACTGAGTTCGCCAAATAAACGGTTTCCTGTAGAGTCTACGTAATCAATTTAGTCTAGTGAATAGACGGGGCTGCGACGGTAGATCGCCGCGCGCGATCGAAACCCCGTTGGCCGGTGATGCCGCCAACGCCGCACGGCCAGTCGCAATGATAGCGCCTGGTCCATTCACTAGACTAAATAAAATACGGAGACCATACACCTCTCCTGTCCACTCACTAAAAAATGTCCCGAACACAATGTGAAGTTTTGAGTAGGGTTATTAACAAATATGGGGGTAGTATAAAAACGATTCTAAATTTCTAATTTCTCCTCATGATTCTGGGTATATCAGAAATGGCAAATAATTTTAGGAATGCAGAAAAAACTGCCCAAACTTCGTCAATGGAAGTTATTTCTGGGGCCGAACACAAACATGGGATCTGTTTTCAGTTTTTCGAAAAAAAAAACACGGTTGGATACTGCTTCTATGAAAACGAAATTCCGAAAATGGTTCTTTCGCGTGCGTGTGTGGAGGTTAGAGGTAGCGAGATAGCGGAGCGGAGACGGAGGTAGCAGTGACTGATGGGAATTTCGTTTTTATGCAGAGGAAACGTCAGCCACAGAAACCTACCGTGATAATCCGAAAAAAAAACTGAAAACAGACCTAATCTCTGTGTCAAGCGGCTCAAATAACCGCTTGAACAATTTTTGGTGTGACAGTATTTTCATTTCTGAAATCTCAAGAAATGACAGATCCAGCAGTTTTTTGACCTACCCAGGTGACACTTGCATACTTTTTCAACCTCCCAAACGACTCACAAATGACCGCTTTCCAAAACTCCATTATATGTTTCAGACAATCCCAGTCGTCGACTGAAATCGATAAAAAAAAAACGAATGAATTCATTTGCTTCCCTTTCCTCTTTCAAAAATTCCGTTTCCAAGTTTGAACCATTTTTTAAATGTCTTTTGGACACCGAGATTTTTTGCAAAGCCTAGAGATGGTCTGAGAACATTTCCTTGAAAGTAGTGTTCACGATGATTTCCGTCCCCGAGTTTTTCACATGAAACAAAGCGTTGGCCTCCGAATGCTACCAAAATTACGAAGAAATGGCGAGAGACGCATTGAAATATCGTATTTCAGTGACATTATTCTATAAAATGGACTAGTTGTCCGGTTGGATGAACATTTTCATGGTGGTTGTCACCGGTGGGAAATTGGGTCAATCGAAAATAGGAGAATATTTCATGTAAAGTAGGATTAGTTAGGACCCTAAAGAAAGAACGGAGCAATAGGGAGTAGAGAATTGCAGAAGACGGGTCCACAAAAGATTTAATTGTCACAACAAACACATCCTGTGATACTTGAGAGGCGGGGTGATACTTAAAGGCAGTGTCCACGATAAAAATCGTTTTCGAGCCTCCACCAGAAAACCAAGGTTTAGAGTCTGACTGTTTCATCAGTGAAGAAAGATTCATGAAAAACGCTGAGAAATATCCAAAATCAGCTCTTCTTCTTGAAAGCTACATTTCAACGGTGGATGAGTTGCGCGGGCATGGGCCTGAAGTAGACAGCGTGCGCAAATGTGCCCCAATGCTAAAACTCAGCCGCGCTCGCGCTCTCATGGTAATGTAGAAGCGGATCAAACTGTTCCTCGGAAAACTCGACCGCGAGCGGAAGGGCTAGCGCGAGCGGACTTCGGAGCCGTATGGAGCTCTTTCGGGACCGTTTTTGTTTGTTCTTTCGACCCCAGTGCTCCAATGAGACCCTGAACTTCCGGTTTCCGGCCAAAAAACAGGGACGAAATTTATCGTGGACACTGCCTTTAAAGGCACAGTCCAACCTCAGAATCGGTTTTCTGTTTTTGTGTCCGTCTTGAAAACGGTCTCACGCTGATTCCAATGATGTCTCCAGAATCGTTCAAGACCCCCTGGGAACGGAGTTATGGGCCCTCAACAATTGAGCTGGGGAAGCATGGTGGACGAGTTGTCCGAGGCTTGTAACATCCGTCATTTGCAACCGCTGTATGCAAGCTTACGTGAATGAAGAGAGAGGCTAAGAATGAAGGGAAGAACGGGGATATTGATCGAAAACCATCATTCATCTGGCCACTGTTGAGCTCGAAAGATTGAAAAAGGGGCGTGCCAAAGTGGCTTCCCGAGGTGGGCGCCCAAGGTGGCTTCCTCCTATATCTCGCTTATTCGGAGGAATTGAGAGCTCGCACTTGGCAAGTGGTAAACGGGATGGGTCTACTTCACAATTATGTGGAAATCCCAGATTTCGTCCCTGAGCTTGGACTGTGCCTTTAAGGATTTCATGTGTTTCTGATGCGTTTCACTCAATTTATACGTTTTGGTCCTACCCGGGGGCCACTCAATCAATATAGCGAATAATCTCAAAATTGAAGATTATCGTGAACACTGCCTTTGAAGGCAGTGTTCACGATAAAATTCGTTTTTCTGTTTTCCCACCTATCTTAAAAACGGTCTCATGCTGATTTCAATGATGTCCCTGGAATCGTACAAGACCCCCTGGAAACGAAGTTATGGCCCCTCAAAATTCAGCTAGGGAAGCATTGTGGACGAGTTGTCCGAGGCTTGTAACTCCCGTTTTTTGCAGCCGATGTGTGCGAGCTGACCTGAGTAAAGAGAGAAGTTGAGAATGAAGGGAAAAACGGGGCTTTTGATCGGAAACCGTCGCGCATCCAACCACGAATTCAGGGCTACTTTTGTAGGACGTGGGCGGAGTGGCCCAATGGGTTGGCTGGTCCACGAGATTTTCACCCACTTACCGGCCGTTTTTCGTCGCAATTCCGTTCTTAATCTTCTTAGAGGGACCCAAAGCTTACGTTTTAGCCAAAAAAACGTGCGAATTTTCCTTCGTGAACACTGCCTTTAATGAGAGAAGGTGGATAGGCAGCAATCTCATTGATGGAAAATTACATAGAACTTATTTGGATTGTTTCTGTCTCCACGTAAATCACAACTATGAATAATATCATTTCAAAATGCATAGCTCACTTAAGTGAAGAAAGTCTCGAAGGAACTATGCTGTTACAATACTCCCGAAAGGATTTATTGACTGTTCATGACTTTTAATACTTGTAGCAGTGTAGTTGCAAGGAGCAGCAGCTTACATATTGGGCAGTGACGAAGAGGAACGGGCAGTCGGCTACTCCAGTCAGGACATCCTGTGCGTGAGCAAATGTTCTGGCCAACGGTCGAGATGAGAAGATATGCATAGCATCTCGAAGCAACGAGGCAACTCGTCCACAACATGACTGCAACAAACAGGTACATAGCGGGTACTCAGGTGAGGGCGCGTGCGTGTGGGGGTCCTCGAACAGAGGCGGAAAATTTGAAATCAGATACGGTGAAGGAGATTAGCCTAGGAGGCACGATCGGGTGACAACGTGACGAAAATAGCGCGCGCCATGAGATCTCAGCCACGAAAGAGGGCTAAGCATTGGCAAACACACAGTGTGGGCAAAGCGTTGTGGCAGGGAACGGGCGAGAGGGGACTCACCCTGAAAAGCTGAGTGAAGAGTAGAGTCGCGTACGCAGTCAGTTCGCCTTCCGAGTCGTCCTGAAGCTCCGACACAATCGAAATCCATGTATCGTCAACCTGTCAAAATACTTGGTAAGCTCTAAAGAAAACGGGAACTCTCTATTTTCAGGAGATCTACCTTTCCGTCGAGATGGTGTGGACATTGAATATATACAGGAGAGGTTGGAGTTGTTTTTGGAGAATAAAACTCTACGATCGACGTTCTTGAACGGCAACAGAATGATGAACCATCAATGGACTCTTCGTCTACGCCATTCAGTCGATCACCAGGCCTGGAATCGAAAGCTAGTTGGGACCATCATATTGGGTTACAAAGAAGTGAACCTCTTTTCAAGCGCATCCCTTGAAACGGCAGAGGACGGGCTAATCCGGTCCTGCATCTGATTTACTCCTGTTTGTGGGGACACATCACCGAAGCCGTCATCAGCTTCTGCAATATGAGGGGATGGGATCTGATTTCCAGCACAAAAAATGGACAATTGCATGAACAGAACAAACCATTCAACTCCTCCTCATCAACTTCCGATGGACATGGTGTGCGATCTGAAGAGACCGACGTTCTCGACAAACGGGATGTGGACGCTCCTCCTCCTTCAGAGTTTGCCTGAGCACTTTCCGAGTCCTCATCCTCATCGACATCAGCGTCGTCGTCATGAGCTGGTTCATCTCCACCGATTGATCTCGGACGCATAGTTGACAGCCATCCAAAGCAGCTGTCAGCCGTCTCTGATACACTATCATGCTCCGCTTCCAAAAAGTCAAACTCCTTGAACACCCTCGGGAACGAGTCGGTGATACTGGCAGATGGATCCGGCAATGACGTTGTGGAAGCGACTTCCTTAAAAGTACAAGACAGAATATTCTACACCGTTGACAGCTTTTTCACGATTTAAATTCTACCTGTGACGATGTACAGATCCTCTCCGTGGAAGTGGCAGTGCTGCCGAGTTCACTCTGCGAGAATACAACAGAAACAGCCGACGGCAGGCCCACACGGAGACCGGACGCCGACAGAAGTCCAACCAGTCGGTCTCGAACTCGCAACTGAACATGATAGCGGATAGCGGGCATGACTCTAGGGATACATACTGACGCCATACTTATTTCACACGAAAACAAGCAATAACATTTGAGCGGTTGGCACTGATTTTTTCGCAACACCTGGTTTGGAAGAATGCTTATTTCCGATAGACTAAAAAATCTTTCTTGACAAATCGGCACTTCTGGACTAGGATTGAATACTTCTCTCGCCTAACATCATCGTCTTTTCGATTTCCAAAACTGCTTGATTTTCGCACTGCGAGGGTGTCTAGTTTTAATATGCCAAAAATGTGGGATTAGAAGCAAAACACTACACAAGTCTTCAAAATGTAAGAAAATTCTGAGGAAGCATTTGAACAAGTGATTTAGAATCTTCACTGCGAACCCTATGGCTTTCAGATATTGGCATCCTTGCATACCCTCCACTTTGAGAAATCCATACTTACCGTCACTGCGATTTAATCTTTAATCTCGTAGATTCAAAATGTTCGGCAATGCAATCATCGTGAGCCGGTCGCGTCGCTGTAGAGGGACTAGCGTTCATACGTTTCTCCCTGATGACGCCAAACTGAATGCTAGGCTACGATAAGTATGACACATCAGCGACCGAATAGCGACGGTGCTGGGTAGCGTTCTCCCAGCGCGTTCTCCTTGCACCTGACGGCAGTGTTCACGATAAAAACGGTCTTCGAATTTTCACCAGAAATGGAATGTACTCGGGTTCATTGCGACACTAATGGCGAAAGAACGTCTAAAAACGAGCCATATATAACTCTATACGACCCTCAAACTTGGTTGTGCTAAGCCCGCCCCGCCCACTCCCTTAACGACCAACAAGGAAATGGGCGCATACAAGTTTGAGGATCTTATGGGGCTATATATGTATCGTTTTCAGCCGGTCTTTCGCCATTATTGTTGCGATGAATTCCGGTGCATTCGATTTCTGGTGGAATTTCGAAGAACGTTTTTATTGTGAACACAGCCTTTGATCATCGCGCGTGACATTCTCGACTTTAACGGGATCAGCGTCGCATCTCGCGATAGGAGGTATAAGCCGGACCTTTACTTTTCGAATGATATATGACGGTGAACTTCACAGTCATGTATTATTACTGATTTCTGTCGAATCGAGTTTATATATTGCTCTGATTATTAAAAAAAACTAATAAAACGAATCCAGATAGGTAGAATACAAGACTCATAATTTAACTGCCGGGTTGACCAATCATCGAAAGGAATATTCAAGAGAAAAACCAGAGACATTTTTCGCCGGTGTGACCCCAGACGAACGGTCTTTGGTCCAATGTTTCTAAAGGATCATGTTGTTTAGCAGATACCAAAATTTCCCCAGCTCCAGATCGTCTCATAGAACTTCCTCTTCGATTTTTTGAGCGTCGGGTTTTTAAGGAATACCCAGTGCTTTTGAACGTGTATGGTGTAACTTCATGTAAGTTTGAAAATGTAATTCTGCAAGTGTGTTTCTGAATAAAAAAACAGCATGTACCAGTGTTTTCAGAAAAAGGTGTTGTGTAACGAATCAGTTATAAACGTCAACTGTACAATGAAACTGATATACTTTTGCGATTTTCGAATTACGGTCTATCTCTGGCAGATCAAAATAATCGCTCAACTTACATGAGGTGGCACTTGCTTCCTGACATTTCCTATCGTATTGGTACTATTCGATTCGGTGGATGGAATAGCCTTCCTTGGTGAAGGCGGACTTAGACCTGATCCACATCCTGCTGACACTAGAGACAATTCGAACTCGAACCCAGATGAGCTGTTTCCACTCTGAACAATCCCTCTAAATCCAATACTTTCGTAGCAGCCGAATGTCATCGATCAGCTTGATATGACAACTATGCGGGCGCTTAGCGAACATAATCGCATACGGTACATATGTTTCTTTTCGGGGCGGTGCGTTGAAAGGATTGCGGAATTGTCGTAGCGGAGAGGTCATTAACAATTTAACAACATTCTGTGACGATGAGGGTCGGATTTCATGCCCAGAACAGCGCCAGGTGTCGGGCACATTAAGCGGCGCATCGGCCAGTGCACGGACGCCCTGACGACGCTGCTGTGCACTGCACCGAAGGAGGAGGAGATGCTATCTTCAAAGAAACTACACTCATAAAGGGGTCGAACACACAGACAGACTTAACGACGACCTCGCATCATCCCACATCACACGAGGTGGTTATTACTTCGGTAGCCTTAGCGGTGAGCGGATTCACTGCCATGGTCTAGTGCGACTTTATCTTAATGAGTTCGAGGGAAGGACGAAGGTGTTCCCTCCAACGAGTTTTTAGTTGAGCCCAAAGAGAATGAGAGGGCATTTTCAGAATTCCTTCATTCACTGAATCATTCTTTGCCGTCACCGTAGGGGAAGGAAGAGAAGAGAGCACCCCGAAAGATGGTTGACGGGGTGCGATGACATATGCTGGATTGAATCGCTCTGAAAAGGCTGTGGACAGAGTCGTCAACGTCTGGCGACAGACGCTTCGCCACCACTCCTTTGACTAAATTCATTATGACTAGATCAGATCGCATCGCTTTCGCACGTTCCCTAATCGACATTTTCCGCGACAAAACAGGCCGCACATAGTGTGGAGGGGCATGCCTTCAAACAGCGAATTCGCGTAATTTTTATTTGAAAATGAGGATGTCCAGCAAACTGAACTCACTGTGGTATTGTCCCGTTCAGTATTCTGCCACTGTTCAACTATGACTTTGTACACTCGCGCCGCTTCTCGCCAATTGACTCCCTGCAAAACTGTTCGATTTTAGCAGTCAACTGATTGTAGAATCTAGTTTCAACTAACCTGTACATGACGTGAAATGCTCCGCACAACCTGGAACAAAATGCAATTAAAGGAACAATGAGAGCTTGGAAATGGCAGTTCATTGCAAATGCTGAATACAGCGACGATCTTCAAACCAATGGCCTCACCTCCTGATTAGCCCCCCCCCCTCCCCCACCTCATCCTCGGGAATAAGGGCTAAGTAGTACATCTCAGGTCAACTGTGCTGAGGAAGAAGCAGCACCTCACAAAGCGCTCCCTACATGACACCGTAGGTCACACATCACATTCTACATTACCTAACATCAATGTTAGATAAGACCTCAGCCATGCCAACCCATTCGCTCTCGTTGTCCTCTAGTTCTTCCTCAATTGAATCTGTTATGAGCATCGCCGAAGGCCGGATGAGTGCGGATATGACGCAGATGTGGGATTGGTGTGTCTGTGTTGGCGATTAGTGAGCGAGCGTGCGCGACGATTCGCGAGGCCGCCTGCGAACAATATGGTGCGCGCCTATCAAAATGTCGTAAACTATACAAAAAGGCTTTCCCGGCAATCATTAGATGAACACGCGGGCTCATAAACGAGTTCATGCCGGTTATAGTAGTGCGAGCGCGGTGGTGGTGTGCTAACCCATTGCGAGACACGAACACGCTTGAGGGACAACGATCTGGCATTTTCCCAACTGGAAACCACCGGTTGGGTCCCACAAAATACGGAGATCAAAGACTAATCCTACACCATATCATTACACAGATCCCCTTTTTGGATTATTGTACTCATGTAATATATGAAAGGGTTGTGCGTACGCGTTGAACTTTCATCTTTTCTGAACCCTTGGATAGTTAGTAATGTCCTCCTCCCATATTTTATTGCTGTCTAACAACAGTGCAAGAATTCATTATTCTACTGTCTTTAGACAGCCTCATTCTTCCCTATGTCCATTTTTGTCCGGGATCCATGAACAAGGGTGATTCATTTCTCAGAACAGAGGCTTCTTTAATAAGATTTGACGAAATTATATGAAGGACACCAACTGTTTTCGGATCGCGCTGCCACGGGTGTTACTGCGAATTCTTTTTGTAACTCATGGTCAAGGTTTCGCATCACAATACCGCTCGTAAGATTAGGTCAGAAGGCGAGCAGTCCTTCAGTAGTCAAAGCGCTGTGCAGCCGCATACGGTTTTTGTATACTGTTTAGCATATTACTGGAAAATCCACCTGTTTTTTGGTTTGGACTGAAACCTTAGCTGTCACTACACCATTGAGCAGCTCCTCTCACCGTAATATTGAAGATTCATGCCGACGTTACTGTCCATTTATTATATATTTTTTAAATTTTAAATGATAATTGTTTTACTTTCTCGTATGCTCACGTGATCGTGACATGTGACAAATGTCTTGTGCTTCCCAAATCATCTCCATGCGATAGACCGCTTTAGTCCACTTGATTGTCTATGAATTTGAGCTTTGAACTGTCATGAAATAGGCATCCATTACCCGGACAAGGTTAATAGAGTGCTTAATTCGAGGGCACACCTCAACAGAAGTCAGCTGACACCGTTGGTGGCAGTTTAGCTGCACAAATGTTGTGCCAGAAACGCTAATAAACCGCTAGTTACGATCGCCTTCACGCGAAGCGGCTGTCCCCGCCAGTGAGATATCACTGTGGGGAGTCTCAATGTGTCTTTGTGGAGTGAATGGCATTGCGAGGAGCAATTTCTGGCGCCCTACCTCCAGCGATTAACGTAATTCCTTAATTGCCACAATACGCTAAGGTTGAGGAGCAGGCTGATGGTGTCGGCTGCGCAACAAGTCACGGCGGATTACGGTGCGAGGAGTCACCACCACCGCAGCCGCCGTCGTGAACAACGGCATCTTAAAAGGACAGGTGCACCACATACACACACGGGGATTACCCGCGCTCAATCGCCGAAATTAGGTGAAATGCTCCAACTTCGGGCGGTCAAGGTGCAAAAGGAGGAAGAGTCGTTAAGGGATAAGAACTGCCTTCACACAATATATACGGCCACTTCAGGTTCTTCACATAGGAAAACAGCCTTGTTGTGGACTGTTTTCACATACCAGAGGCTAGGGATAGCTTCAGTTAAGTGTGTCCATTACGATAGGAACTAATAGTATTTCACGTGTTTGTCTATTAGTTGTCAAAGAATTTTTTGTTTTTCGTATTATATTAACAATTAAACAATGGTATTGACTGCACTCCTCGGTGTTCTATCAGATTTAGTGAGTTAAAGCTGCTTACCTGTGCATTTATTACCACTGGAGAGCTGATGGCGTCTCTTCGCAGCATCAGTAGATATAGCATATGAAGCACGTACACATGCATCGACGCGGTTCCTTTCTCGAGCATCTGAAACATTGCATTGAGATGTCTGAAACACTCTCTAGCCTCGTTTGATCAACCGGAGCACTTTTGGGAACGAAAACTTCTCCTGGAAACGCCCTTCATTGTTAAGAAAAATCGAATTGCGAAATTTTCTGCATGAAGTCACGTCGCGAATTCGAATCAAACGCTGCTCAGGACATTTCGTTTTTGTTTGATTTTGACAGGATAAATCCGACAATGAGGGAAGCAAAACCTTCAACCTTTTAAGAATTCCACAAATAACTTACCATTTCTGAAATCCATGATCGCAGAAATTTCAAGTAAAAATGAAGCATTTAAACTCAAGGCTGAAGAGCTTTCTACCCCACATCATGAGGGATACCCAATATTTTTCAGAAGGTAAGGAAATGGATGACAACGCGATTTTGAGAAGACCGTCATTGCGTCCCCACGCAAGGATACGTTGCTATACAACAACGCTAACCGGCAAGTGCCACGATGATAGGTACCCACTGTCTAAAAATGAGATCCCTATCACTCATCGCGCGATGTTGCTCCCTCCGTCTTCCCTCCTCTCTCGCGGTCTCTAGCCTTTGTCTCCCACACATACGCGAGAGAACTATGGGGATTTCATTTTTATACAGCCTGTATGGCACGCTAGCGGCGACAACGCGCGTAGCAGCTGCAGCGTTGTTTTTACCGCGCGCGTCAAGTTAGGCTGGGATTATATTTCGCGCAGTACGTGACAGCGGCACCTGCATATCGGGGATATCGATTTCAGATCGATGTGAATGAATAACACTGTGTTCACGTAACAAGTCGCAACAAATATGGTCCGGCCTTAGGTCTGGTTCTCACTCACATTACGGTGCGACGCGATGAAACCATATTGGCTAGCATCGATCGATAACGGGTCGCGCCTCTGTCTATGGGGGGGGGACCATACTTGAATTGAACCACGAAAATCGCGCGCGATGTCATTTGCTTTGCGATGTACATCGCATCGCAGTGCAGGGCGTTGCGATGTAATGAAATCGCGAACGCGCGCTTAACAGCAGGCAATTGCGCGAAAAACTATGGTTCAAACGCGATGCCATCGCGCGGAGCAGCTGCCACGCAAACGCCGCGTGGGACGGCTGACCTAGTCGCGACTCCCCGATTTCTTTGTCGCGCGTGGCCACCAGTGCTAGACCACCCTTCTGAGTGCGATAGCATCGCTCCAAGTATGGTTCCCCCTATCCTTAGTTAGGCCGCAATCATATTTTCCGCGAGCAGCAATAACGTACATAAGTGCACTTCAAGCCTATCGATCTTTGGTCGATATTGACTGTAAGCATTGCGTCGCACCCCTCGTCGCAGGAAGTATAAGTCTAGCCTTTAGCAATTCCATCGCGTCGCTTCGCGATGAGATTATAAACCCGACCTTACGCTCGAACTTACACCCATTGCTAGAATGGCATCTGGGACAGTGTGCGACGTGTAGGATCCCGGCCTAACTTGAAAATTTGGAAGCGGGACAGATCGAACAAGTTAACAATTGCGTTGTCGGTAGAAAAGAAATCGACTTCTTGATTTTCTTTTCTTCTCCTTCTTGATTTGATTTCTTTAGAGCCACGGGAGGATGAAAGAAATTTCTAGCGGAAAACCCAAAACGAAGCAAAGAAGATGTATGCCTGCTTGCACGAGAGGTAGACTCTGTTTCATTCCAAGTGAACTCATGTTTTCGGTTATCACAGCGCGGAGCGGTGGCTTTTTCGTCGAAACCTCCTTATCACTAGTTATATTTCACCGAGGCCCACCGCTCCGCTGCTGGTGATAATCGAAATCAACAGGTCACTAGGGATGTACCAGAGCTTATGTACGCTCTACTGAAACCTGAAGTAGTTTCTGTCTTGAACAGAATGAGAGTCGGAGATACGGTAGTAGAATGAAAATATGCATAAGGTGATTACTTTTGCAGTTCCTGGCGGATCTCCGATTTCATGACGCAATTCTTTTTCCAGCTCAATAGAAAGGAACAGACAGAACCTCGTCATAGAATCACTGTCGATGTCATCAATTACCTCAGACGACTGCTTCATTTTCGTGCTCAAGAGAGGAGATTCGGACCACAAAAACGCAGCTGAACGAGGCATCGTGTGCAACGGAAATGCGTGTGGCAAATAGCACAGCCTCTACTTAGAGCTTTATTCCTGGTGACTGCAACAACTTCAGTGTCCTTCGAGAGCTGCAAAGGGATCATTGGAACTGGGTTTACAACAGTAAGCCGATCAACGTTCCCACAATCACGACTTAGCTTCATTGAAGATAACATCTCTCGTCTTGTGGGAGCCGCACCAATTTGCACCTCCACACCACCGGAAAATAGATAACATGACGGATGAGGTGCACTAATCTGGCATTGACATCTGAATCCCATGCTCACCAGGTAAACGCCGAACGGAGGCCGTGTTTGGCTGAGGGACTATGCAGCTCTCGCCATCAATGGTCATACATCATTAACAACTTGTCGATGGCGTCAATGGGAACGGAAGTGTCGCCGCCGCCATGAAGCCAATCCGACGAATGACGCCGGAAAATCCTCCATCAAATATGGGCTCCCGACTGCTAACTGCCGCCGGCTGCTGCCTAACATATCGCCAAAGAACGCCTTCATAACACACCACCGACTACCGACTCTTCATCACCCAAAGAGATACATTGTGGCACCACAGATTAGATAGGTCAGTGGGCCTCGAATATCTTCCACTGTGACCGTGATCAGCTCGAGAAAAGAACTGTTCTAACGAGTGTAATTCCATTACATTAACTTTTTCCGCCATCCGAATTGAGCGAAAGAAAGAAAATCTCGATTGGTACTCGCCTTCCGAGCTTGCTGCAAGGCGACAAAGCGACCTAATGATCAAAATTGTCTCAAATAGGTCGTGAGCTTCCCAATTTTTTTCTGAAGTCACATTAATTTCCCTAATTTGCTAGGGCGAGGTTCACCTCACTGTTTTTTTTTCAAAGTACATATTGCTCAAATCATTAATATATGTAATACAATACATAGATAGATGTGCCCGTAAAAGTATGTTCAGTTTCAAACACCTGTAGGTCGCTAAACTTTCAGATTTGTAGGATCGGTGTATTCCTGAAGACTCTTGGACAGCTTCTGAAAAGAGACACCGCGAAACTCCAATCTACATAATAAATCTGCGAAACGGTTAGCTGCGGCGAGTTAGCGTTTTCCGAAAGTTCGGCGTAGACGTCAGAAGTGCCGTTCATATAAAACGCATATTCATATACAACGCGTTTCATAATTATAGCAACACCTCTCGAAATACCGATACCGAGTTCCGCACAAACCTTCATCTGTTGGCATCATTACCACTTACTTCTGCGCACATGAAAACCCTTGCCCACAGACTTACAACACAAAGAATGAAGAGACCAGGTACACTTGGCAGTTAACCTCTAGAATCATCGTTTCATAGTTATAGCGACGCTTTCATTAATCACTATTTAACAGGGAATTGAACACTGCTCTCGGCACAATATTAGTTCAGGGCTTCTCTATGTCTCGAAATGAGAAGCTTCACATAATTTTTGCGTCGAGATGGCACTCGAATAGATTCTTAATGGTGACTTCATACCGCTGAAATCGTTCTCAATTGGGGCGAATCACATGGGCGGTCGTGCTTTACGGCTGAAAGACAAAATAATTTCTCGAATTTTTGGGGTTACTAAACACCAATGATGAATTCACAACACTTGCTGCTAAATCATGAAATGCGTAAGAGTAAGCTCGAAGACACCCCGCTTCCGTGGAAGACTCCCCAGGCCATAGTACTTTCATTACAAGAAATCTATGCGTCGAGGTAACTCGGCTCATTGAGAAAATCTTGCTAACAGCTAGATTAGCCTTCAATAAATTCTATTTCAGCTTCTGCTCATCGAAGGAAATCACTTCAGCACAAAATTCGACAAAATTTTAATGAGAAGCCGAGGTAGTCGCCGAATGGGTTTTTTTGTAGTGGAAGTACCGTGGTCTGGGGAGTCTTGCACGGAAGCGAGAAGTCTCAAACTTACCTATACGCATTTTCTGAGCTTGCAGCAGGTGCAGCGAGCCCATCCTTCGTGCTTGATAGCCCACAATTCAATAAATTATTTCGGCTTTTATCCGTGGAGCACGGCAGCCCATGTGATTCGCCCCACTTACTCGCTTTTCATACTTTTGCGATCGCGGCAGATGCTGCGTTTTGAGCTGCAGCGAAACCGGTGTTTGGGGATACTAATACATTGGGTGGAGGTTGACAACTGACTCCTTTGCACATGAGAGTGCTGGTAGAATGCCCAGATAGGTCATGGATCCCCGGACAAAGTGGCGGCTTAAATGATCAAGACCATTATCTTCGCCTTAGCGGCGTTTGCCGCTTTTTATCATATATCTGTAACAGTTTCGTCAGGGATACAATGCCGATCTGGGCATTCTATTAAAAGCAATGGTTGCGATGAAATATGCTTGTCTTCTTTTCCTCTCTAAACCCTTTTCCGGGTTCAGATTAGAAGGACCAATGAGAAAAAATCGCGAAAAAAACGCTGTTTCGGGCCAAATCTGAAGTCTGAACTTTCTTATCTTTTGATGGTGGACGAGAACACTCCACATCATCGGCAGCGATGATCTCTAATATAAAGTACATATTCGACGATTTTCGTTCCGGAGTTCCTCACATACTTGAAGGCAGTGTTCACGATAATCTTTAATTTTGATATTATTCGCTATATTGATTAGGTGGCCCCTGGGTAGAAAATAAATGACGTAGAAATTGAGAAAAACGCACCAGAAGTACACGAAATCCTCTAGTCTCACCCCGCCTCTTAAAGGCAGTGGTCGCGATCAGATATGCTTGTCGTTTTTTTCTCTCCAAATCTTCTCTGGGTCTCGAGTAGTAGGACCAATGAGAAAAAATCGCGAAAAAACCGCTGTTTCGGGCCAAATCTGAAGTCTGAACTTTCTTATCTTTTGATGGTGGACGAGAACACTCCACATCATCGGCAGCGATGATCTCTAATATAAAGAACATCAGCAGGCTTGAAATTGAATTTCAATCAATGAACATTATCCTTCAGACTCATCTAGTCAAAAATATTGACTGAAGTGTTGCTTTCATTGTTCAACTGTTTTTATTCGGTAAATTTGCATTTATTTCTTCCTCTGAATGTCGATGATTTTTGACTGCTCGGCATGAGGCGGCGATCTTTTTTTTGCGGCGTTGTGCACGTGTGCACAAGCTAGCATCTCTGGGCCCTAGAAACTAATTCTAGCCCGTTTTTCACCGCGCTACCCTCATAGGTTTTCAGCTGTTTTCTATCTGAGCTGCATTTTATAATTTTTTTAGATAACGTTTTTCATCGCGACCACTGCCTTTAACACTCATGTGCAAAATAGTCAGTTTTTAACCTCCACCTAATGTCTTAGCATCCCCAAACACCGGTTTTGCCGCAGCTCAGAAAGCGGCATTTGCCGCAATCGCAAAAGTATGAAAAGCGAGTTAGGCACGGTTTGAGCGGCAAGATGTTATAACTAAAAATCCCCCGAATGCCATCTTGACACAAAAATTGTGAGGAAAAAAACCTAAAACCTCAGTTTATCTATTAGGTCTAGAAGTTAATTTCCGCGTTTTTTTACGCTTTTTACACTATTGAAAACTGGACATACTTAAACAAAATTTTTATTCAAAATAATTTCCGTCATTAATAACAACCATTTCCCAGAGTTTGGGTAACTTATGGATTCCATCATAATAAAATTTTTCTGGTTTGGCCTCCACCCATTCATCGAGCCATTTTTTGACATCTTGACGATCTTGAAAGCGCTGCCCCGCTGAACCATGCGCCATTGACCGGAAAAGGTGATAATCCGACGGGGCGATGTCTGGAAGTACGGCGGGTGCGGTAAGACTTCCCATTTGAACTCTTTTAGCGTATCCTTTACCGTTCGAGCAACATGAGGTCGAGCGTTATCATGAAGCAATATGACTTTTTCGTGTCGACTCGCCCATTCTGGTCTCTTTGCTTCGATTTCATGCCGCAATTGCGCTAGTTGATGTTGATAGCGATTCGCAGTAACTGTTTCGCCAGGTTGAAGAAGTTCATAGTACAGTATACCGCGTTGATCCCACCATATGCACAGTAAGACCTTCTTCCCGTGGATGTTTGGTTTTGCGGTCGAAGTTGTTGTTTCACCAGGACTAACCCACGATTTTCTTCGCTTCGGATTGTCGTAGTACACCCACTTTTCATCGCCAGTTATGATGCGGTGTAAAAAGACTTTCTTTGGAATCGGTCCAACAAGATTTGTGAAGTTGTTTTCTCTGCTCTTTGTTGCGTTCTGAGAGCTCATAGGATCCATTTTCCTTCCTTTTGAATCTTCCCCATTGCCTTCAATCGAATAGAAATTGCTTTTTGGGTGACGCCGAGAGATGCCGCGAGCTGTTCTTGCGTTTGAGCCGAATCTTGATCAACAAAGCCTGAAGTTCTTCGTCTTCGAACTTTTTGGCTGTCCTGGTCGATCTTTGTCCTTAACGTCAAAATCACCCGATTTGAAACGCTGAAACCATTCTTGGCAGGTTCTTATGGATGGAGCAGCATCCCCGTAAGCAGGCAAGCATTTGGTGCGCGTCAGTGGCTTTCTTCTTGAGATGAAAAAGGAAAAGGAGAGCTTCCCGCAAATGGCGTTTTTCCGGCACAAAAGTTGACATATTCTGAAACTAAAATAATACTTTTTTATAAGGTACGTGAAGCAAGTTATATATCAATAGAAAGCTGATAATACAGTGAGCATTATAACATAAAATTCGTTATATAAAAATAATTTTATTTTTTACAAAATATCAATAACAACAAAAACGTGGAAATTAACTTCTAGACCTAATATATCAATTGCTGATTCGCGCTTTCCAGGGGTGCGTTCCAAGAACATTCCCATGGCAAAACACGTCCATGGAATCGTAGCCACGGCCACGTGGGAGCAATTTTCAGTTATAATTCGCATCCATGGAAAGCAAATTTGTCCATGGGGAGGTTGCTTTGCCTCCCACAGCGTCTTGGGAACGTTCTTGGAACGCACCCCAGATCATACGCGTTCTCGTGTGATTGCTATCGTGCTTACACAGTTTGTGGGTCAGGTTACTACTCAGCTACTCAGGGTGACGGCCCGCGAACCTTTCCCAGCTGGCCCGCGGTCTCCGTCCTGCGGCCGCCCACGCTTGGTTCGCCGGCCAGCCGCATGTCGACGGCCCACCGTACATTACCACATGGCCCGCGATAACTATTTGTATTACTATTTACCCCAAGCATGTCACCCCGGGGCCACGGCAGAGAAACGCCCCGCCTCGGCTCGCCGCAGTCTGCGGTGAGGAACCACCCTCCCCGCGGATCGCGGCGAAAACCGCCCCCCCCCCAGCCGTGGGGATACCCCTTATCCCCTCAGCGGTCAAAAACATGCTGGCCTCCGGAGAGTGACTCGAAGTCACCTTCCAGGGCCGGCATTAGAATGCCGAATGAGGACTCTAGTGAGATGAGGCGCCTTTTATACCGGCTGTCCACGTGAAATAAAATAAGCACGTTACGACGTGATCATTCGTGATCACTATCAATAACCGGCCGAATTGAAGATGGCGTGGCGTGTTTTGTGGCCCGCGGGCGAGCCAATATCCGCGTTGCGTGTGCGTTGCATGCAGCATGGTTCGCCGCTGGCCGGCACCCTCGAAAAGTGGGGCGCCGGCCGTCGTTTTCGGCATAAAGGTTCGCCGGCCGCCGCCCTGAGTACCTGAGTAGGGAATGCAGAGTGAGCGTCGGTGGTGTAATGGTAACACTCTCGCCCGGAAAGCGACACAATACAGGATCGAGTCCTGCCTGACACCTAAGCTTTGTGTCTAACCCAGCTACCTGTAAAATTCCTTTTTTTTCAATACTCTGAACCTTTTCTGGAGCCTATTACCGCGAATAAGATGAACTGACCAAATACCATACGCTAAGACTGTACCACAGAACATTCCGTCGAGCATGAAGAGAAGTCTAGCGCGTAAAGTTCCTACAAGTTTTTGAAAAAGTATGTCACTTGCCATTATGGAATGACTTTATCGTTATATCTAAGCGCGCCATGATATCTACAACATACCCTACCGTATTCAGGTACGCGTTTCTGAAGTCACCACACTTCAAAGCAGTCTCTTTCAACTTTTTCACCTTTACACCGTTCTCAGCCCACCGTGTTGGCAGATGCGAAAGATCTTCCAACACGGGGAACGAACTATAAATTCCGGAATACTTCAGGTTTTTAGCACATTCACCTGACAACCGGTTACAGACGCTGACGACTGCCATTTAGATAATTTGATATACGTGCCAGTAATCGATGCTCAGAATATGCATTACTGTACCGAACACAAATTGTTCAACCTCTTACAGTTCAGCGCAAATTCATTTGAGAACTCGAAAAATGCCCAGATTTTAAATGACACTCTTTGGACGTGTTGCCTAATCTTATGTGTCCTTGTATCAGCAAGGTGGATTGAGAATGATCTCGGCTAAAGCCTTAGGAAGTAAAGAACCTCAAATAGCTGAATACGGTAACAGAAGGGGTTGCAAGAGAGATTATGGATTACGCAAGCGATTTTGTAAAGCAACAGTTGGATAAAACTATGACGATTTTTTTGGCATGAAATCTAATTTGGTCGTACAGACAGAACGAACGACAGAAGTACTTCGTGCTTGATAAGGTTCACAGAAGATTTCCTGCTCTTCCGTTCTACCTATCAGAATCGCAGCTGGATAAACATTCCGGAGCGAAATGAAATGAAGTGGCAAACTGGAGAACTACAGCAATCATTTTGTGCGCAACGAGATGTAACAGCGGCCTTTTGCACAAGGAAGCTCGAGACAGCTTTAATCGAAAAAAAAACGTATTAATTCGAAAAATACGCAACTGGGCAAATTTTTTTGGTTTTTCACTTTTTAGTAGACTGAAACGATTGCAGTGCATTTTTTGAGCATGACCATTATCTGCAAGAATTTTCGTCCATACACTTAAAAAAAATCAAAATTCAGTAGGACGAAAACTTTTGAAATCTGATAACGCAAATCGATTCTCCATAGCTGACAACCCACATAGGCACTTTAGTACCAGGAAAAAATCGTTCCGTCACAAAGATCAACATGAGAATGTCGTCGCAACATTGGAGGCGCAAAATTTTCATGCGAAAGCTCTAAAGTTCTAAGAACGAGGTCCTAGATTTCTTTGCAACCTCTAACGCTCCATAAAGAAAAAACCGCGCAAAATTGTGTTCCAAAAAGTCTCCAGTTTGTGTTCCAAACCGTAGGCGTTGAAGCGAACTATGAATGTCTGTGCCCTATTATTGTGCTTTTTCTATGTGGTACTGTGGAAATTTTTCTTCACGTATGTGAACCTTGTCTCGATTCTTGAGCAAAGGCCTCATACATCCAAAAACCGCCCACGAATCGGCTTCGTATAGTGTAGTCCACCAAAAGCTGCACATCAATATTTGGAGTGAGAGCGGTCGGTTCGAGGTCAATATGCATGGAACTCATCGTAGCGCAACCGCTATCGCTTGACCGATGGCTAGCGTTTTGCTTCGGGATTCATGCGTACTGATTTCCAACCTAACATTTCCAATTCGAATGTAGATGAGCAACTTTTGGCGGACTACACTATACATTCTTCTGGTGAACTAGAGCATACTCGTGCTATATACTCGAAAGGACTTTCTTCCAAACCCGGCTTTCATGGGTCATTCGTCGTGCTTACAAAGAATCCCATGTCAGTTCATGTCTAACGCTTTGAGTAACCCTGGTGAAGTTTCTGTCAGCCACAACTCCTGCAATATAATAGCTCCAGCTCGATTTCAGCTAGTCTATCAGTTGACACGTAGACAGCCAATGGCAAATTCACAAAGGTAAACAGGTTGACGGCAAAAAAGATGGCGAGATGGACGTTTTTACTGTAGAAAATTGCAGGAAACCAGGTTTCTACATCTTATTCCACTGCGCTAGCAAGACCATTTCAAAATGACCTAATTATGTCGGAATCGAACTAGGAAGTATGTAATGCTATTGTTATTCGTAAAAGGTGATAGAGTGGGTTTGTCATTTCTAATCATAACTCTTCGAGATCACACCTTTGAAAAAAGAGTCCAGCTGCAAAATTAAATTGTGGTCAGGAGTTCAAAGAATAGCTAAATGTGAAAACCAAGGACCGGGAGGGCCAAACTTTTTTTGTTGACTCCACTCCAATAGCATGTCCTCTTACCGGACAACCATATGATTCGCGTTAAACTCGTCCGGAAGACGATAACGTACAATTTCAGGTCACTTAGCAGTAATGGGAACAATCATCGGCCTGCCATTCACAATTACGGTTGCGCAAGACGTGGAGTCGCGCCGAGTGTGATGCGCCTATTCGAACTTTGAGCCTTATCTTTGCATCGCATCATTCGCGATTCGTCAAGACAGAACGTATACAGAATGACATGAGGCATTAATTATGTATCTCGTCACCACCAGCAATAACATATTGGCAGCGGGGAGAACTTCCAAGGGTCGGGCACACGACTCCAACACCTACCATGATAGGACAATGGTGAGATAGATATCGTGGGAAAAGCTCTCATCAGCTCACCTCTGCCAACAAGGCAATCATTTGCTGCAATACAGACGGGTCAATCGCCTCGCATAAATACTGCAACACACACTTCGCCCACTGATAGCGATCCTTCGAAAACGTCTTTGTACTGTACTGCGATAACATCTGCAATAGAAAAACGTCTGGGAAGAAACCCGGTTAACAAGCAAATGGGAATTACCGTGGCCAAGTTATTCAATGGATGCTCCGCCTGTACACCATCCACATTTTTCAATGATTCCACACAGTACTGGAATACACAATCTTATAGCAGACCACTCTCTTGGGGATCAGGAAGTTTCCTGAGTACCTGCTTCAAAACACCGCACACAGAAATACAGAGGCTATTTGGTGCGTCAAAATTGAGTAGGAGATATGGAAGCACATGGCAGATGACAAGACCCAAAGAGTCTCGACCACCCACAACTGGTTCATCCAGAACATCGAGCAGACGAATGAGGGTTTGGATCGAGGGCTCATACGCTGCGGTTACGATTGTTCCTGGAATCTCCGAAGGTACAGTATATCCAAGACCCGTTTTCACTATTAATACTCATCTCGGAGACATCGTGTGTCGAATATAACGGTGTCTCTGGAATAGCTCAAGCCCGTTTCCAATGAATATAAGGGCCCCGCAAAAACAGTCTCTTGTCATACAATACCGCCGCTATCCAATGGGTAAATGGGCGAAATGGGCAAAGTGGGCAACTAAAGCGTCGCTCGACCACAACTCGCCTCAAAGTGCTCCGTTTTCAGTTTCGAAAGGACCGAAATGTCTACCGTGCCACAATCTGTCTAACTTTATGAGATAAAATCGGAAATTTTCTATGAAAACGCTTTTTAAGATGCAGTTAGTAATGAATTTGATAATGTTATCACTAGATAACGAGCCCATTCGATCAAAAGCAACCGTACGCGATCTCTAGCATGGTCAAAATGAAAATGTGTTTCGCCTTAAAAAATAATGTGGCTCCAAATTTCGCAAAATATTTTCGTACTATTGACTAGATCACGACACGCTGTACATTTCGGCGTTTTCGAAATTGAAAACGGAGCACTTTGAGGCGAGTTGTGGCCGAAAGACGCTTTAGTTGCCCACTTCGCCTGTTTCGCCCATTTTTCCAATGGATAGCGGCGGTATTTTACTTGTAGGACAGAACCGGACCAGGGAAGAAAAGCCCAGTTCCAAAGACTGCCCTCCAATTGGTCAGGTATCAGGTGAGATTTACAAGAATGTCTCAAAAATTCTCGCGATTCTCTCGCAGTCTCAGAAAACTGAACAGCGCATTAGCGACTGAAGGTAATGTTGTCTGCCAAACCAACCATAAAATTTGACGATGAAGGCCGCGAGCAAAACATCACAACGATAATCTAATTGAAGTGTTGTAGATGTAATCAAACCGACAGCCAGCCGCACATATAATACAAGATGTGCTCGAAAGGGGAACAAAGGCGACGCAAGCGTAATTCACAGGTCGCTTATTCGCCACTCCATTTTACAATCTCCGGATTAAAGAAGTGTTCACGATGAATATCATATTCTAATTCTATTCAAAAATAGGGTTGTTTGGTCGTGAGTTAACGAATAGTGAATAAACGGCGAAGAATAGCGCTCAGAATAAGCTGAAATAGAGGTTTCTAATGTGCGTACAGGTTCAGGACGCGGATAAGTTTCCGCAGTTTCCGCTGCTAGTTTCCGCAAGCGCGTGCTAATGGCCAAATGCGCGGGATTCGATCAGGCTGGACGTGGCGGAGATGCTCGGCAATTTGCCATGGAAAACGTCCGCGGCGCCAGAAGCTCGTTAGAACGGGGGGCGGGGTGGGCTAGGCAGACGAACTGGGCTTACGAAATCTTCATTTCGCGGTTGTTTTTATCGATTTTGGCCCGTTTTCGCTGCTTTCTCCGACCCTATCCCACCCAGCATCTGCAGCGTAGCGTTTCACTCTGGAAACTCAAAAACGAGATTTATCGTGAACACTGCCCTTTAAGCCAGAATGAATCCATTAGATTGATTAAGAGAAAGCGCAGGGCTATCCAAAAAAAGAATTTTGTCCTGTCTAATTGCAGAGCCCTTACGCGGCAAGCAGCGGCACAACCACAAGGACACCATGCTTCCGCTAGAGAGCGCTTGAAAACTATAAACGCACCCCATTTCCTTTAGCAGGGTTTGCGACGGAAACGGTTGCTGTGCTATCCTCATGAGAATCAAGTCCCTATCATGGAAGTGAAAGTAAATGAAAATTAGAAGGAAAAACGCACTCGAACACGTTGGAATGGCTGAATGCTGGGTGTTTGCCCGCCCCCAATCAACGAGACTTTTATGAATACTTGTTTTGTTCGTTCTTTATTTTGCTACTAAAGTGATAACCAACTACTTTAGGAGACTGCTAGTTACTTCGAGCGCAGAATAAAAGACATCCAAACAATCATTAATAAAAATCTCGTCACTTGAAGGCGGGCGGACAACCAGCAATTAAACGTTCTAACTTGATTTTGTGCGATTTTCCTGCCATTTTCCCTTGTTTTCACATTTATGATCTTCGTATGAGAAGAACTCAACAGCCGTTTTTATCGCGAACACAGCCTTAAAAATCTCCAGCTCATAGTTGGTATCAAAGAGAGACATAGTACAGCACTCGAGTTCCCTCCAACTACGTTCTCTGTCACGATCAATACTCTCGTTCTATTAGGTCTACAAATAAGTTTTGAGGGTTGGGTGACTTTCCCTGTTGTTTCTCACTCATTTGAGAGAACTGAGATCCCGCGAGTGGCAGGATTGCTTTGCCCCGAGGAAAATATCAAAAGTTACCCCGAAGATTGAACTTTGCCTTTAAAGGCAGTGTTCACGATAATCTTCACCTCTGATATCTCCACGGCTTACGGAAGGTCTGGTGCCCTATATAGCAAGGCATGCTTTGAAAAGACTTTGTTTTCGGGCCAAAATAGGTCCTCCCTTGTTTGCTTTGATTTCTGAGCGTGGAGGAATTGACCACAATGAAGGATGATACCTATCAGTGCAAGGAAGCGATCAGGCCACTTATCAGCACTTCCTTGACTTTCCTTTGATCATTCCTGTAATCTGAGTCTTCATTTGTTCATTCCGAGGAGGCGGATCTGGGGCACCAGGTGTGTCTGGGGCACCAAAACCCTTGTTTGCATCCGTTATTTTGCCGCTCCTGGCTCGTTTTCTACCGTTCTTTCGACACTGGGAGCCTAGGATCCTTCTCGCCTATCATTTCACTGTGGAAAGTCGACGAAGATGATCATCGTGAACGCTGCCTTTAAACGCAATGTCCAGTCAATTTATTGGGAGGGGCAGAACATCTCAGAGATTTCCTCGACATTTTTTTACATGTCGTCTGGCGTTGATGTCCTGGAGGATCCCCTTTTCGGAGATCATGGTGTTCAAGCTCTAACTATAGGCTCAACTGCATCAACTGTTGTTGGTTAAACTGTCAAGGGATGAGTTCTATGATCTGGAGCTGCTAGAATTTTTCAATGAAAATTTTTGAAATTTTCAACAGTTTCTTTGGAGCGTTTTCGCTGATGGAGCATGTACCCACATGCCGGAAATAACAATTAATGACCATTAGCTGCTCTCTTTTCTCAACTGAGACAAGAATCAGCATTAACCGAAAAAAGTGTTTTTTTTTTGACAAGAAGGTTGGCAATTTTTTAGCAGAAGTGTAAAATTATTTCACTATAAGATTCTGGTGAGAACGGCTACGCAACGGCTAAGGTTTCACTTTGAATCAAGCAAGGGTTATTTTCTTATTAAGCCATACAGTACACAAAGAAAGCAAGGGGCTGCACAGAGCTTCGTACTGTATGGCGATTTGTGGACGTATTCATGAAAGTATGGGAGCTTGCCGAGAGGGTTTTTAGAACTAGCCAATTTATGCGGCAGGCGGACTTTGGAACCTTCCCGGGAGTCTCCCGTAGTTTCATGAGTACAGCCACCGACAATCACATCGCAAACCTTTTTTGTTCAATTCTAAACCGTAGCGAGCATTATAAGGTTGAATAGCCCTCCTCACCTGGCTCCTGAATAATTCGTCAGAGCTGGAAAGAAGCTGATTTGGAAGTAAGTTGATAAAAAGAAGACTGAATACGCGAAACCGCGTTGGCGCGCACAGTCTGACCAAATCTGGCGAGCCGTAGTGTAGGAGGTACACACGTCGTAATAAGCATGTTGAGACTGTTACACGAGCTTTTGCTAAAGCGCTACGATGGTCTCGTTATCCTTTGTGGCGCGTGGATATGGCAGCAGCGCGATACAGAAACAAACTTGGTTTCACATTCAACTTCATAGTGCAGACAAAAGAGACTTGATGCACAAGGCCACTTGACGAACGCGGCCCTCCGCGAAGCTTCAGCTCAAACACTGTTAGTTCGGCAGTGCCTCATAACGATGGAAAGGCTGGACATTTACAACTGCGGCGTCGTATCGACAAACTAATAATAGTTTAAAACTGATAACAAAACTTAAAAATGGATGAATTTCACCAAACAAGGAGTATCACCTAATTCGCATGGTGATTAGACAGCAATCAATCTCTGAGTGCGTAATCTATGCGGCGACATCTAATCGAGTGACAATCTTCTACTCAAATTCATAAATCAAAGTCGCTTGTCAGCGCGCTAGAATTTACAGTTGCACGAACACTTCGTGTGGCAAACTTCCACGGCGATACGATAACACACCGCAGAAATTCGTCACCCTTGTGGTTAGAGAAACACACGCAAAAAGGGTAAGAACTGGAGTAAAGAAAAATCAGGGCAGCTCACCTCTCGATAGGAGACCAACTATGCTATTGAAATTTTTCCAGTCCAGTTGGTTGATCGTTTTCTCTAGCTTTTGTAAACATCGCGACTTATGAGCTCCAGATGTGTCCAATATCTGAAGAGAAACACATGTCACCTCCTCAATTTGTGTTGAAATCTCTTCCAAACCCAGAAGAATGATTTCAGTGTTGCTGTGAGAACATTGTCCTTCTTATGCCATTACCACAGTTACACACAACTATGATTAGGGTAATTTTTGACAACATCCTCCGTAAGACTCTCTTCCAGACTCGTGTACAGTTGGCATGGATCCTAAGGATACGTTGCGTTACCTATTGAAGGTTGGCGCAAACTCAGCGCCACGCGCTAGTAAATACCAACCTACTTTCATGAAATGGTTTCGAATTTAGAGTGAGTGCTCCCGCTTGAACTGTATTTTCTCTCGAGAAAATTATTGCGAAACTGCTTCTTTACTTGCCGCAGGCTGGTTGGCCACCTTCCGCTAGCTACCTCAAATTCACGAAAAACCGTGTGCCACCTTGTTCATTTCATGCGTTCAGAAACATGGTTAATGATTACCTTGATCCGTCTTGATCTTGACTTTTTATTGTTTTCAGTAGGTTAACCTCTTTCTATACATAGTTTTTTTTAATGAATTCCAGAGATATTCTCGTTGCTTGTTAACCGTTTTAGTTTTGTTGTTTCCTTTTACACATGAGTATTCCTCATGAATAAATCAATCAATTACCGGTCCCATGTGGGGAGCCAGTCAACCCATGACCCGAAGCTCCGGTAATATCCAATGTGCCATAGCTGGCTGGCACGGCAAACCTTAGCTTCGTTGGCCTGTAGAGAGATGAAGTCCTAGGGACATTTTCATTTTGAAACGAAATTTAAAAAAAATATGCTCACACATATTCAACCATTTCTGTAAAATGTGCCGGTGTTTCGAATTTCGATGCCTCGTAGTTCTGTTCTCTACCCCTGCTGTTGTCTGCATTGACCTAGTTGCCGATGATTTTATTGATTTTTGTTGATTCTTTTTTGAATTTTGTTTTTTTTTGTTTTCCTTCGTATGGAATATTTTTCTTCTTAATGCTCAGCAAGTTGTTTATTGGAGCGTTCTACGGAACGTAATAAATAAATAAATATGCTATAACGTAGGTGCACCGAGTTTGGGCAAACCGTCAATGGGGAACACAAAGTATCACTAGGATCCATGCCGACTGTACAGTCTATACACCATCCCACGTATAAACATAGTTTCTTACCGAAACTTAGTGGTATACTCCACAAAGGTTGCACTTGAGGAAAAGGGAAACTCCCATGGCTTCAATAAATACAGTAATTTATTTCAGCCTTATTATGGCCATTTGACCACAGTGCGTGCAAAACTTTGTGCCCACCCTAAACTATCTGAATTGCTTGGGGTTTATTGCTCTGAAACTTGCATAATCGTTTCTATCACATAAAAACCCCTATACTAAACTTAGATTTAGGCACTTTTAACGGGTAGTTTGTTTTCTTATTATCTTGGAAGAGAATGCACCGCGTCAAAACTTTATGCCCACCATGCGATTTATACAAGGTGCGCGTGTTAGCAAGAGCTTAACCCTTTCAAAATGTGTAGTGGGCCCAAACCCTACTCACCATAACATAAATACATCATACTCAAATCACCGAGATTACTTAGAAGAGGGATAAGCTCATTCATATCAGTGTTTCACACCTAGACTGTACAAGCAACTGGGAAAACCGCATCCAACTGACGAAACTAAGCGATACATTGAAGGCTGAGTGAAGAGACCTTATTCAAATGATATAAAAAAAAATCCACGCAAACTTAAGAGGCGAAACATGCGCTACATGGTCTGGCTTATCTCGCCCAGTCTAACTTACAAGGGAACCACAATAAGTCATAGTGACCATTCCAAATGAAATGTACTTTTCTAGAACAATTTTCGGACGAAATGTCCGAATATGCCCTTCGCAGCTGCCTAGACGCACTCTGAAAAAATTTATAGGCATTTTTTCTCTGAATTTCGTTATTATTGTACCCTCCAAAAAGCGCATTATTTTTACGAAAATCCGGAAACGGACCCTATAATCGTGTTCAGCGCCCAAAACTACCCCCCTAGGCAATGTTTGGGTGAAGGAACATTTTCCAAACTTTGCGCAGACTAACAGCGTTTTGGACTTGTACGGATTTTCGGTTGGGCGTTTATTTATACCAATTACAGGGCTCTCGAAGCATTTTAGAAAAATATTCCAGATTTGACTGAAAATTCGCTCTAGGGGGTTATTTGGGTTGCTGATCACGAATCTGAGGTACATTTATAGATTTTCCGGAGTTTTTGACTGTTTTCGTTCACAGATTCCCATCGGGGGGAATTTGATGGCAAAATGCGACCTCTGACGATTTCCGGAGTGCTGCTATAGAATATGCTCAAATTATTTCTCTGGAGGTTATTCGGAGTGCCGAACACGAATCTGATGTCAGTTTATCGATTTTTGACAGCTTACGGTAGATTGCGGTGGGTATACGGTAGTTTGGTCTGAGTCTCAGATTTGTCTCAAAGTTTCTATAGGGGGTTATTTGGGGTGCTGAATACGAATTCGATGTCCATTTGTCGATTATCGGAAAACTGAGGTAGGTTTCGCCTCCTAAATGGCATGTTGACTACCGTAACCTACAATAAACCTTAAAATTTGGGCAAGCAAACCCCAGATTCGTGTACAACAGCCCAGATTACCCCTACATGCATGTTTTCAACAAAATCAGGAGAAAAACTCAATAACACCCTAAAAATTCCATGGGGGTGGTACCCTTACCCTGCCGCGAAGCATTAAAAAACGCTCATAACTTTTTTCAGAATGGGTCTAGGCAGCTGTGATGGGCATATTCGGACTTTTCGTCCGAAAATGGTTCTAGATTAGTACATTTCATTCGGAATGGTCACTATGACTTATTGTGGTTCCCTTGTTAGAATCAGATCAGATCTCATCTCTTCACTTCGGTTTTGATTTCACCAAAGCTCCGCTCGAATGATATTTGGAAGAACCTACAGGACCAGAAAACGAAGCTCACTCTAGAAATGCTACGCCTACTTCGAATTGAACGACTTGACCGTAATGTATGAAAATGAGAACTGTTGAAACCATTTCGATCATGAAGAGAAAATTAGATTTGTTCGAAAAAATCGATATTATTCGAAGAACATACTAATTCGTACCCTTCTTCACTCGGGATCTCAATCACATTGAGAACCGCTTATATTAAGGTAAACATGCCGATGGAAAGCTATTTGTTTTAATAGATCAAATAGATATGAATTTCCCTTTTCCCGAGCCCTCCATGAGGAACAACTTTGGATTCCACCTCGCTACTTCACTACTGTAAACAATTAGCCTTGTGCAGCACTTCTGAGCCGTGGAACTGTGGGGAGCAAAGTTAACATCGGCATGGATCATGAAGAAACTTCGCGTTCACTGTTGAAGGTGGCGCAAACTCGGTGCCACATGCTATATCATAGGTGCCCCGAGTTTGCGCCAACCATTCATGCCTATGTTATTTTGATCGGTGCGAATTTAAATCGTTATCGGGCTATTTCACAGAACGTCTGCTATCACGTATTACCGTGTTTTTTTATAAAGATGGAAATTCAAAGCGGAAACGCGCAATTTTCTTGTTAATTTCCAGACTGCAACACTCCACATGTCTCCTATTCTGCACTTACAAGGGACGACCCCCCCGGGGGAGGAAACGTCCTCAAAAAAGTTCTTCTGAGAGTTGTGGGGGATGGATAGAGTAACAATAATCTATGTTCGGTTTCTCCTACGGGCCTTCCGATATTCCAGAAAAAATAGGAAGACCATTTGAAACTACCTGTAACCTCCTACTCGGAGCAGCTGGAGTGAGTTCATATGCTCGGCACACATTTAGCTACAATAAAATTGCCCTATACAAGGTTTGACAGTTTGATTCTGGCCCATTCGTGAGATATAAGCCGTTTCCGAGCTCACTGTGCATTCCATTCCTCGTATCACTTGATTGAAGTTGCCATAGCCACCGTGCAGGGATGGTCGAGAGGATAACGATGGGGAATGCTAAACTACGAAGGGTTGTGGGTTCGATTCCCGCAATGCAGCTTCTGGAGAAATTGTTTTGCATTTATTCGATTGTTTATCCCCAAGGTTTCTCATTCACATTTTAACTCGCTTTTTTCCAATCTGACTGGAGTTACAATTGCTATCACGTTAATCCCTTCTTTATACGAGCATTTCCTCACGTTATTCAAAAAATTATTCTTCTCACCTTCTTGTGCTCATTGAGTTCATTGAGAAATGTGAACATCTTGTACCTTTGTATTACTTTTCTCGAGTGAAGGCCTTTTTTGAATACATTTAAGACGTTTGCGAATCATCGGAGAGAAAAGCACTACCATTGTAAGAAGCAAAGCGATGAACCCTTTTTTAAAGGCAGTATTCACGAAGAAAAAGTTGCACGTTTTTTGACTAAGCGTAAGCCTTGGGTCCCTTTAAGAAGATTAAGAACGGAAGTGCGACGAAAAACGGCCGGTAAGTGGGTGAAAATCACGTGGGCCAGTCAACCCATTGGGCCACTCCGCCTCATCCTATAACAGTTTCCCTGAGTTCGTGGTTAAATGAGCGATGGTTTCCGATCAAAAGCCCCATTCTTCCCTTCACTCTCAACTTCTCTCTTTACTCAGCTCAGCTCGCACACATCGGCTGCAAAAAACGGGAGTTACAAGCCTGGGACAACTCGTCCACAATGCTTCCCTTGCTGAATTTCGAGGGGCCATAACTCCGTTTCCAGGGGGTCTTGTACGATTCCAGAGACATCATTGAAATCAGCATGGAGCCGTTTTCAAGATAGGCAGAAAAACAGAAAAACCACTTTTATCGTGAACACTGCCTTTGAAAATTATCATCATGGCCGCAGTTTTTATTTTCAGAAGGCGACAATCGGTTGCACAATACATCTGCTGACCCTTCATCGAAAACCACTAAACTAGGCTCGATCACGTAGAAATTCTTTTTCGATTATCTGGAAATCGAGAGTATAAGGCGAAAAAAAAGTCGAAAAGAAATTTTCTCCCTATTGATTCAAATAAAGCAGATTGAGGTAGATGGGTGTTAGATATAGTAGCCAGTCAATCTTCGCTTCTGAAAAACCGAAAGCACAGCCATGGTGGACAGTTGAAGAGAATGCGCCCGCTAATCTTTCATGTTTTTCCAATTTTTTGCTCAACCGGATGGTCCATAGGTAAAACCCAACATACAGTAATGTTACTCTATCCATCCCAAAACAACTTTTAGAAGAACTTTTTTCATGACGTCTCCTACATCGGGGGTCGTCCCTTGTTAGAGGCATCGTCCGCGCCGAAACCCATACATTATTTTTTCATGTTTTTGTATACTTAGACAGTAGGTGCGGACTGACCGCTGGCAATCAAGGCCTCTGCGGGCGGTACGCCAGCAAGTTGAGGGCGGATCGCTGCCCATCGTGGCCTCGCCGCGCGGATCGCTGCCTCTCGTTGTCTACGCGGGCGGATCGCTGCGTTTTGGCGGGCTAATAGCGGCACCTGGGAAAGTTGATCACGCTAGCGGGCGGATCGCCGGCAAGCTCTAAAGCGGCGATCCGCCCGCAACCTGCCAGCGATCCGCCCGCAAGGGCTTTGATAGCCAGCGATCCGCCCGCCAGAGCTTTGATAGCCAGCGATCCGCCCGTCACTGCGTTGATAGCCAGCGATTCGCCCGCTCAAATTTTACACGGTGAAACTTGTCAATCATTGACAAGTTCTTTTCTGGTATCAGTATCATGCTCAGAGTAGACAAACCGCAGGGTATAAAAGGCGCTCCATCGCACTGAGTGCTCACTCGGCATTTTGAGGCCGATCCTGGGAGGTGACTTCAAGCCACCTTTGAAGGATCACTCAGAAGCCGGAGAATAATTTTTCGCAGCCGAGGGAATGGCCCCACGGCTAGGTGGGGTGTCCCGCAAACGGAGACCGTGGTGGGAACCATCGGAGTGACCCACATGTAGCGTCGAGGGAGGATGGCTGGCTACTGGCGGGCGGATCGCTGGCTACTGGCGGGCGGATGACGGGGGGATGTCGATCCGCCAGCCAAAAGCCAGCGATCCGCCCGCACTTACTGTCTGAGTAGCTTGGCCTCTGTAGGGAACGAAAATGTTGAAGGAGCCGCTCAAAAACCTTGATTTGTAAAGAAAAACCAACTTGTATACGCTGTTAAATCGGATTTGAATCTCGCGCCAAAATCGTTTTTGAAGTTTTTCTGAGTTCGGAGTCCTGGTTACTGTCGTTTTTAAAGTTTTCCTGCATGGGAAGTTTGTGCCACCAATAATTTCCAAGTTGTTTGACGGTCGCATCAACATTCAAGGAAAAAGGGCTAGATGACCAACCCCAAAGCAATTTTCCGGAGGCCATAACTTTCAAGGTGCGCATTTTCAGAACCTCAGATTTCGTGGGTGATGTCGGCAAGCCCGAATCATTTGATTGGGCACAAAAATTAGAAATGATTTCCAGCGCGCACGATGCCTTTAATAGCAAAGCCTGGAACCTGCCAACAGTTCGACCAGGGTCTAGTAACAAATATCATTTTTGTTTAAGATTTTTGCGAAGGAAAAGTTGAAAAACGCTTTAGCACGTTTGCCCTACACACATTTTAGGCAATTCATAGATTTTCAAGTCATAATGTCATGAAAAAACGTATACTTTTTCGGAGCGTGATTTGCATAGTGGACTGCGGATTCGGGCGGAGCCAAAGTTATAGACAGAAACTGATTGGAAAAGTGAGGGTAAGAACATCTTACACACCCTCACGTCAACAAAGTATCATGCCATCTTCACCCCGAGTAAGGGCATATAGCCTTTCCCTTATTTCTAGCAGGGCGAAGTAAGGGTTATCGGGCTTATCATGTCCAAATCTCCTAACCACCGCTACACTTTGCCACGACCGACCGCTCCGCCGCTTGCTCCGCCAGGACTCATATGAGCAAATAGGCATTACATAGTTACCAATGATCAGCCAGAACGCGAAAAAATATGTTAGAGTTTATTGAATTTAATTGATGGTTTTTTTGCCTCAGCTACCAGAGAACACGATCTGCGTGGAGATCTCCGCCAGAACCTCTGTTCGGTGTTTCCGAGTACCAGACTACTCGCGAGGGTAGATAAAGTTAATGCGGTGTTTTGACAATAAATCGTGTACGTGCGACCTTCCTGATGACAAACTGAGATGTGGGCACAATGACTTGCACCTCCGACGATCGCCAATTTACTGGCAGCAGTCACTGCTCGCGCTGTCCCTTCAAAAGCGGATATGCAGCACCGCCGCACGCGGTCGTAAATCATAACCATGCACCCGGTGCAATGACAAGCCGCACGGCTACCCACCGCATACGTCGCCTCCGTATTATGATTGCCCAGTCAGGGACCGATTGTCCATAATTTCCTTCTAAATCACCATCACACACCTTTTCCAAGAGATTAATGGAGAGCAAAAATTCGTTGTCCACTCCGCTCTCCAGCAATGCAACCGCTATGGCGCAGATCTGCATTCGGGCTGTAGCCTCCTGCAAGTCGGCTGATTAATGATTGGATTGTAAGAAGATTAGCCATATCAGATCACCTCGTCTGCTTCAGCGTCACTTTTCAGCTGATCTGCACTCTTACTTCTCATCAATGCTGTTCCTAGTCTCGACTCCTCGTCCGAAAGCAGCAGAGATAGCCGCACGTCTGAAAAGAGCTCCATGTATTATCATCGCATGCCCTTGCCGCAATCAATAATTAATTATTAAATTAATAGGTAATTGGAGTTTAGTGAGTTACTCCGATTTTTCAGCTATATTTAATGCAACAAAAGCCGTTTCTCTACGGTTGCTTTGAGCCTAGATACTGAGATAGCGGGGTTGCGGAGTGGCGAGTCAAAGCCAAATTGGTGCACGCTTGGCGCACACCGCAATTTGCTGAATAACCTTTCAACCCTTTCACTTGAGTGAAAATAAGAAAAGCCTGGGATTGAAATGATGATGTGCCATTGTTTCAGCGATCAGCCGTGGCTAGCTTTCTTATTTTCGACATTTGACATTCTTGACCAACAGGTTGGTTCCAATACTATCCAAACATTTCTCACCCTTCCTTTCTTGATGAAGTCGTTGGCTAAGCACTGACTGACGCAGTAGAGCTGGAGTATAAGAAGTGGAACGTGCATGAGTTGGCGATGCGGATGGTAGAAGTGGTGGGTCAATAATCTAGGAATGTATTTTGAAAAGAGGGTATATACATATAATGGCTCTCGAGATCAAAACAAACCGGGTTCAAATGTGGCGCACTGCTGAGAAGACAGAGAAGTAGATCAGTCACATAAGCCTGTGTATCTTCGTGTGTTTCACCAGCCGTCTCCACCAATCGGCTGATCAGGGAGGGAATCCACGCGCCAGGTGGTTGGCACAACGAGGATACTATCTTAAAACAATTTTCAAAGAAACTGAACAACACTCAGTTAGTCAGATGTAAAAAACGGCTCTCTATGGGAGATTTTTTGCAACCATCTTCAAAAGAGACAGCGAAGGGTCACAGTTTTTTTCCAGATCCGTTCAAAATTCCACGATGAATATCGCACTCGAGTTCGACCCAAAAATGGGATTGTTTGGTCGTGAGGTAACTAATAGTGAAGAAACAGGGAAGAAAAACGTCCAGAATAAGTCAAAATAACGGTTTCTAAATCCAGGGCGTGGACGAGAATCATAGGCCCCGCTGATTTCGGCAAGCGCGCGCCAATCGCGAAATCTGTGCGAATCGATAATGCTGACTGCGGCAGAGTTGCTTGGCAATTCGCCATCGAAACCTGTGCGGCGCCACTAGCTCGTCCGATTGGGGGGCGGACCGGGATAGGTAGGCGCACCGGGAGAGCTTTCAAAGCCGTTTGTATTTATTTCTGGCCAGTTTTGTTGCTTTCTTCGACCACATCCTATACAGCATCTGCCAACTTAGTGTTTCACCCCAAGACCTCGAGAACGAGATTTATCGTGAACACTGCCTTTAAAGGCAATGATCACGACATACTTCACTCTCAAGTTTTGAATGGAGCACGAAGGGTCTAGTACAGAAAGGGGGCCTGAGAAGGCCAGCTGAACCATTCTAAGCGGGGTATACCAAGTGCTTAATTTTGGCAAATCGTTGAATCTCACAAAACCTCTGCGGTTCGAAAAGCACTGAGGAATGTGGTCAAGTTTTAAATCACACCGCCAGAAATCTAATTAGAAACCCCTTTATCAATATCCATCCTCAGTGTATTAGACTTCGATCGGTTCTATTGAATTATTTTTTTAACCATCCGTTCTATCTCGGTAAAGAAGTGGACGTCCTTTTCACGTTTACGCGTTTACGCAAGTATTGTAGCGCTCTTCTGTGTCCTGACTCCCTTCACAACACTCACTTTTTTCATTCATGGTTGCTATTATCATCAAGTCGGATTCTCATTTGTTGCCTAAAATGTCTGGGTGGGGACTTAGAGCCGGGGATTTGCCTTGCAAAAGTTTGTAGTCGTTTTTAGTCATTCCTGGCTCGTTTTCTGCATTTTCCAACCTTGGCCCTTACAGATCCTGGTCTCATATTGTGATGGGAACTCTGAGACAATAATTATCGTGCACCCCAACTAAGGTTCTCATCAGTAGTAAAAGCACGACCGATACCCAGATTTCGTATGCGATACTTACGTTTTGAGACCGAACTCTAAAAGCGGTTTCAATAGTAGATGAATCTCAAATCCCTAACCTGGAAGCATCGTCCTGCAGCATGACGCTGAGTGGTTGTGAGCGCCATTCGCATCGCAAGCTGAGTCCATACGACAGGTAGCAATGGAATTGAAGGCAGAACAAGTTCAGCCAAATGACGGACCTTAAAAGACTGGTATTACACAAAGATTGAGAGTTCTGAAAGCAAAGTTATACCAGGCAAGTAAGCTGCGAGGCGCTAGGCACTTTCCAGCAGCGAGGCGTCGCATCCTCATTAGCCCATAGAGGGACATCCATACTAAAAAAATTCTCACGTGACTTTTAAGGCATCTATAACGTTTTTGAACAACAAAACATTCTTGCAGTCAAACTCACTTCTCACTGAGACAAAACACGATTGCCATTATCAGATCACTTTGTGACGAGAAGAGGGTATTGCTATTGAGCAGCATGCTTCGATACTCCTCAGCAGCAACTTTCGCGAACGTAGGTGATGCACCTCTGGCTGCCACTACGTCGCAGAAATACGTTTCTGAAGCTTTGAGGCCGGCGTCTTCCGAAGACGACCGACTGATTTGGTGCTTCAGTAGCATCCCTGATACATGTGCCAATGTAGCCTGGTCAGCATGTAGTAGAGATATGTTGATGATGGTCTGAACAGTGTTCTGATGTACGGAGGGCAACACTTCAAATACATTCCGTTCCACAAATAAACGAAGACTCCCAAAATCGAGGTTTATGGAACTTTCAGCGATTTCTGAACAATGAAAGTGTCACCACCGTTTTCTGCTACCTTTTACCCCATAGGTTCATTCTCAATCAGCCTTTTTGCCAATATTTGACACTTCTGCGGGACCTGAAAATGATTTTGACCGTTTCATAAATATACGAGCACTTGCAAAATCGTGCGTTTCTCGGGAAGATTCCTATTTTACGCTTGACACTGATAAATCGGCCAAGATTGTGCAACATTCGGTAATGCCATACGGTTCCCGTTTCCTTCGAAAGAACACCAGTAAGCCCAGAGCTCGCTGTGTTGGCGGACAAGGTGTGCGGCAAGTTACTGGTCTATTGGAGCGCTCGGCTGCCTGCATTTGATCACATCTGCAGAATTCCGGCTCTCATAGAACGCATGCTAGTCTGGCTCATCCTCGTGGCAGGATGAACTCCACATTCCAGGAACAGTGTCGAGCGGCATAGTGTTTAATACAAAAGCTATCTCATATCTTTCACGCATCGTTTTGGATTAACTTCACGTTTCACTCACAGCAACGATAACACAGACATAGATTCGAAGAAGGAAGCAACTTGCTTGGAAGAGCATCATAAGACAGCTAGGTCTCAATTATCTCGCTTGAATGTGAGCAGAGATCGGAACAAGGTGTACTCCATGGGTTGCACACAACCAAAGCCCTTTGAAATATCGCAAATGATTCCAATTCAACCTTGCCGATTAGAAAGTAATCATTCTGGATGAAGCTGACTCAGAACAATACTATTAGAATAACATGAGGGAGGAACCAATCCTTTCCGAAGGGAGGAATTTCGATAAAGAAAGCGCCATGGCCAAAGCGGCATACCGCAGTGGAGGTACGGTCGGTGCTGCTTCTGCGAATTGTAGGCTGGGCTTCGTGCAGTACTAGCAAGTCTTAAAAGGTTACCATGCACTGTTTCTCTGCTAATGGAATTATAAGGGATTCTGGTCAGGGCTGGGCATGCGTCCCGGTTACCCTTAGGGGGGGGGGTGCATAGTGAGCGTTGCGAAGAGGGCAAAGGGGGGGGGTGCCTAAACCGAACACCCAAAAAAAACGAAGTACACTGCCATGATTCTGGTCAAAAATAATGCACGCTTTCTTCTGATTTGTCTCCTTCTCTGCCTTTAAGGCGAACACATACAGAATTCAAACTATTGATGGACTCCGACACTGGCAGCGGACTCCTACAGGAGAAAACGACGATCGCGGTCTCCCACAGGAGCTGTTTTGTACTGTAGGAGACCCAACTAAAGCAAAGCGGTCTCCTACAGGACACGCTGCCGCATCGCTTCCATTGGGTCTCCTACAGGACAAAACAACTCCAGTAGTTCACCTGGAACTCGCACGTTGAACGAATTGTCGAACCCGCGCGGCGTATGAAACGCTTGCGCAACGGGTGAAGAGCCGATTCGCCCATGCAGGTTCACACGGGCACGCCCCCTTCCTTGAATGATTGGGGTGCTTTGGAGCCGTAAATCCTCATTTCTTGAGAAATGGGGGAAGAATGCTATTGGAGCTTCATCACCGATAGTAAATTTTTCCGTTGACAGGATTGTCAACGGGGAAGTGTGAAAATCATGCTTCGATTTTAAAGTATTCGAAAACTGGGCGATTTGGGTTAGATTCCAGCAAACGTTATTCGAAATTCCCTCCAAGCTACCGTACAAGTTCCGGTCTCCTACAGGAGAATAATGGGACTCCTTCAGGAGAAGAATAGGACTCCTACAGGAGAAAACCAGAACTCCTATCACAGAGGAGACTAGGACTCCCAGAGGACTCCCGTAGCCGCTGCCAGTGTCGGATTTTTTGGACTTGATAAGGTTTATTCAAATAAACCTAATTGGATGAAAACAGCATTAAACATGAGAACTAAGAGCAATAGAAGAAAGAGGAGAATTCGGCCAACATCATAATAACAATAGGTTTGATATTTAATGTGATTCAAGGACCTTAAAGTTCGTCCCCGTTTTCGGGGTAAACCGGGACGAGATTTGAGGTCCTCAAATCACATTAAAAATCGAAGCTATTGATGTTCAAAAGTTTGCCTCTTTCTCACAAGATCCTTCGCTGTCATGTTTAATGCTTCCTTTGATTAACTAGGTTCGTTCGAAAGCCCCTTATCACGGCCAAACACTTACCCCCGCTCGAACTTTGTTTATTTACATTGAATTTCTACAATGCGTACATTGGAAGTATCCTACCTCTGCTTACTTCCATTTACTCCAGTTTCAATCCTTTTCTCCTCCCCGTTCTGTAATAAAATAATTTTTTTAATTATTATTGTGTGCGCGTCCACTCCAGTGTGGTTTGTGCTGCTTCGGACAAACACCATATCGCACGGCAAGTCTAGTTTCTAAGAAATTGCGGCATTCTAGGTGGATAAAACTCGGATTTTCCCAGTTTCTACCCTCCATAAAACGGCGTAATTCACATCATTCGAGGCGCGAGCGGCGCGCGCGACGCCTGGGCCTCCGTCTACCCTCCGCTCTCTCATTGTCTCTAACCTCCGCTCCGCACAAGCACGCGTAGGAACCATGTGAACTTCGCCGTTTTATAGCCTGTACGCATCACATGAATCCTAACATGTTTCCACAACACAAAATATTTTGATTTCTTCATCAGAACAATCAAACACAGATTAACTAATTATTCTTAGGTTCAAGAAAACATTCGACAGAAAACATTTACTATAGCAGTAGAAGTAGTTCTGTTGTTGTTGTTTGTGATTCTTGAATTGTTTTGAAATGAAAAATGTTCTATATTCTGTCATAAATTACCGTCTTGCGAACAATTTTCCTTCACGGGATTGTTTTGAAGTTTAAAAACTACACTATCTTTTTTGCTGGCACTTTCGGATTTTTCTTTATCCAGTGCTTTTTTTGGATTCTTGATTATCAAAATCAAGAATCCAAAATAATGGCTGCTGTGCTCGGCTTCTAAGGTAACAGCCGATTCTGATTTAACAAAAGGGGTTGCCTAAAAAAGTACCGAGCTGAGGGGGGTGCATATTCAAAATCGCCAGTCCGGGACGTGTGCCCAGCCCTGATTCTGATATGCCCAGGACAGCTTAAGAATCCACTTCAGCCGCTCTATCGTGGCTAGGGACTAAAAACTCGCAGGTGCGTAAATTGTCAGCAAGGAGTCCGGTTTTATTAGTCGCAGAAAACAGTGGTGACATTTTCGTAGCCAGGAAAATGCTGCAGGTTCCAGAAACTGCAAGTTTGGGCGTGTTCGTATATTTATGGAACGGAGTGTACAGCTCTTTGTAATACCCTTACACGAATAATCTCAAAAAACCATACTTTGGTCCTAGATAATGGGAAAAAGAAAATACCCCGGAAAAGGTGGTAGAATTCCTGCGGCCGGTCAATTTGACACGGATATGAACACGAGCGGGTAGATTTCAACGGCTCACTCCTGATCTGAACCGGCATCTTACCTGTCTCGCATGTCGGCAGAGCGCTGGACGTAGCGAATCAAGGGAGAGAACAGCGGCATGAAGAAGACGTGGAGTGGCTTCCGTCCAGTCCACATCGGATGAGGCACGAATTATGTCACATATCAGAAGCAGCGATACCTGACTTCTACAAAACTCAGCTATTTCAGTCGTTCTCGAGTTGGGTTCCAGTATCTTTTCAAAGTCAGTGTTCACGATGATTTTCGCACCCGAATTTTTACATAAAACACTGCGTTGTCCTCCAAGTGTTACCAAAATCACGTAGAAACGGCGAGAAACGCATTAACACGTCGTATTTCAGTGACATTATTCTCTGGCCTGGACTAGTTGTCCGATTGGATTAACATGTTTCCGATGGTTGGGACCGTTGAAAAATGGGGACCGCAGAAAATGAAAAAATATTTTATGCAAAACAGTATTAGTTAGAGTCCGAAGGAAGAGACGGAGCAACAGAAAGCAGAAAATGGCAAAGGACGGGTTCACAAAATATTTCATCGTCGCAACGAACAGTCCCTGTGAGAGTATAGTGGCGTGGTGAGAGTAAAGGATTTGGTGCCCTTCTGGTCCGTTTTTCTCAGTTTCTCCGTCATTTTAGTTCTACCCAGGGCTCAATTAATCGATTTAGCGATTAATCTCAAAATCGAAGAATATCGTGAACACTGCCTTTAACCCATTCACGACCACGCCTAATTTTGGGTGGCTGCACGTTCGGACCGCGTGCAATATTGCGTCACCGTATGCAATGTCCCACCGGTGGGCCACTTTTGCTCGAATTGCACGCCACCGAAAAATCGATTTTCGTTTTTTTGGTTATCGTACGACTGTCGACGTCAAAATCATTATGCCAACGTTTCGGCTTCCATAAGTCTTTCCTTCCAGAGAAATGTCCTCCTAAGATTTCAACTGTGTAGATAAGACCATCCAGAAAATCATGTGAGTTCGTTGATTTCTAGCTGTTGGAAACATTAATTATCGTAGATTACCATGATAGGCAATCTTCTGTTCTTCAATTGCCAGCAAATGCTTAGTGAAATGATATTTTTTCAGATTTACACTAATTTTTGCTTTAGCTACTCCCTCCCTCTTGCGGTCTATCGCATTCCGATGCCAGTTTTTCTGTAGTAAACATTTTTAGCATTCTTTTTGGCATTGAGATGTAGAAAATACTCCTTAATTTCCATATTGACTGGGAATGCTGATGGAAATGACTTTTTTCAGAGCTTCGCCATTTTTTCTCGAACACCTTCTTACCTCTCCAGTTCGGCGAATTCTAGGAAGAGATTTTTTGTAAAAAGCAGATTGAGCAGTTTTTTTTCAACATTTAGACGTAGAAAATAGTTCTATTATTACATATTGACTAGGAATTATTAGTGTAATAACCGTTTTATAGGTTTTCACTCGTTTTCTGCTCTGGCACGTCCCCATTTTTCTCGTCCGGTCCTCGCCAAGGTAGTTTTCACCGAAGTTGGAGCCCCGGCCTAGGATAGTGCACCAACCGTAACCAAGCAGGATTTCCGAGAGAAGGCCCTTATTGTTTCTACATTGGTGATCTTTGCATAAAATAATTTCTATGAACAAAATACGGGCGAAAGAAAAGCGGATTCTCTACGCGGAAATGGTGCATAGTATCAATAATCATATTTCTGTGATATATTAAATAGTGCTATACGATCTGACCACTCTCAGAAGTAAGGATTGTTTCTCGAGTAAAGGAAAAAAGAAAAAATTCGCCATTGCTTGTGAAAATGCGATCTGTATTCAAGTTTGCGGTTTTCGACCTCGCTGCATTCGATGGGTCAGATGTATTGTAGTGGTGAAGCTGCCAGCGGACCACGAAATTCATAGTCGATTCTAAGATAGGTGAATACATTGATCATAAGTAGGTTCAGAAATTCCTTCATGCGGTGGAGAAATCGATTTTTGAAAAGGGTGTCCCACCGGTGGGACACGCGGTCCGAAGTGGTAGTCAACGCGTGTCCCACCGGTGGGACACGCGGTCGTGAATGGGTTAAGCTACAGATAATACTTCACCTTGTGAAAAACTGGACAGGCTGCGTGGTGGGTGGTAGGTAAGCGGAAAGTCTCGAATAATATCCGCCATACGCAGGCATTGGTAGAAGACGCACTCCTTCCTTGCTAGCGTCCTCAGAACCACCCGCAAAGCGATCACCCAGGGGGGAATCTCGCATGGGTGAAGTGACTTCCACAACAGAATCCTAGATAAAAACACTTGTCAAATAACCCATAAAGGACAGAAGTAGGTTTGAAAACCTAACCTTCTTCGTTTCAGTGTCGTCTTTCCAACGGTAATAGGGAGGTATATCGGAACGCTCGAGTGTAAGCCGTGAGTTTTCAGCAGACGAGGATAACTGCTCTAAGAGAAGAGCAGCTATACGATTTCCTACGACTCCGGCTAATATCACGCTGACACGCTTAGCCTGGAACACTGGGTGAAGACGAAACACGCCTAATTTCTCTGCACTGGGCTGAAGACACAATCCCGAATTCAACTCACATATGGAAGAAGTGCCTCATGTGACAGAACAGTCACCACATAAAGATAATTGAGAATAACTGGCAAGTTCGCTGGGAAAGACTGAGCAAGCGCCCGCCACAGCTCAGCTAGCTCATGCTCATGGTCAGGAGCCAGACATATAGTTAGATACATGAGATTATTGAGAAGCAACTGTGTCGCTTCCTCTGACCCCCAACCACGCGGGCCTAAACAGATACATTTTCAAGAACGATGTATCTGTTCCGCGGAAAATTCATTGCTTGAAGGGACTATTCGTACTCGTTTATCCAGGCCATGGCGTCACGCGCGGACGTCACTTTAGAGAATGAATGGCTTGACGTCAGCCCACGCGTCAGAAGGCATTCAGAGTTTTCGCGGAGCGACACCATGGCACCAGTCACTACGACGCAAAAATCGCGTTGCTAAGAAATTCGAGTGTGAACAGCACGCTAAAGCTGAGCGAGTACGCGCAGTTGCGCATATATGCACTCGTATTCGAACAATAGTGATGCAACGCTAACATTTTCTTGTTTATTTGAGTGCAAGGTCTGCGACTACGTTTCTTCAACGCTTTCCGCTACGAGTATTCCTTGTATTGATGACCACGCGATAAAACATTCAGCAATAAACTTAGTTACTTTCACTTGACGTCATTCGCGTTGTACTGCAGTGTGACGTGAAAGGCCGATATCATACCTCCAGCGACGAGCGATACGACGCAATGTTTACCACCAATATCGACCGAAAATCGATAGGTCTGATGTACACTGTCGCTGGTCGCGGGAAGTATGATGTCGGTCAAAGGCATTGCGCGAAGGCAAATTGCGTGATATTTAAGATGTATCGCGTCTCTTTATTGTGAGCACATAGCGAAGGCGCGACAAGACGTCGCACGATTAATACGAAGGCATTATAACGTTGCGTCTCGCCGCGAAAAAACTCTGCACGCCTCCTCACAAGCGCAATTCTCGTTCCATTATGGCGGCGATGTTCATGCTGACTTTTTCATCATTTCCTTTATGAATGGGTTGATCGAAGTCACAGCGCGGGAGCAGTTCGGCTGGCACACGTGATGCGCGCGCGGCGGAAAACCGCTGCGCGCACGTTGTCGTTGAAGCGCGTTAACCGAGCGCCAACTAGTTTTATTTTAAGAAGCCCCACGATTAACGCGCCCCAACGACGACGTGCACGCAGTGGTTTTCCGCCGCACGCGTCACGTGTGCCAGCCGAACTACTCCCGCGATGTGACTTCGATCAACATCCCTCGCTCGATTATCAATTTCATTTCGTTTCATAAATAATTGATTCTGATACTGCCCTCTGCTACCACGGCGCAGGACGCGAGCGAAAAAACTGCGTGTTTGACTCAGTTTCGAACAACTCTATCTCATTCTGTCATAGCGTCGCCGCTGGAGTATTCATAGTATCCGCGCGCGCGTCACGCGCTAGCGTTGAGAAGCATGAATATGTAGCTCCTGGGCGCCCTTTACTCTCCAAAGAGCGTCGTCCGCGCAGTAAATCGCAGCCCGTCACGTGCTGATGAGTTGATATCTATAGGAAAGCAATCTTGCACTCTTGCCAGCTAGGCTCTTCATTAGGATCTCTCCTAAGGTACTAGTGAGTGAAGAAAAACACTTTTTCTGAGATCCCCAAGAAGTAAGTCCATGATCGTGATTAGCAACAGCTCTTTTGTGATCTCCAAATTCCTCGAAGAAATCCAAACCCTATACTCAACAACGATGCAGATGTGGTAATTCTTAAAGGCAGCATACACGCTCGCAAGCATAGTCGAGATAACAGCATAGATAGGTCCGCACGGCCCGTACTATGTCGTCAACGACGTTTGAAGCGCTGAAAACTGTCCAGGATGAGAATATTTGACAATGTTAGAGCAATCTTGCCTTCCACGCCCGTATTTTCACACCCCTTCGAGTAAAAGAATGTGAATCAAAACTTGAGAAAACATGTGATAAATTAGAATGATAGCACTATAAAAAGGGAGTGCAGTAGAGAAAAAACTAGATTTACCTCAATATAACATGTTTGTGCACTGATAAAATCCTCCATTTCAAAAGGTCAGCCAAAGTAGAGCGGCATTCTCGAAAGTGGACGAGAGTCAATAGGTATGCAGACATGTTATACTCAAGTAAACCAAGCTATTTCTCTCGTGCACTCCCACTTGATAGTGCTATCACTCTCAATTATCACACGTTTTCACAAGTATCGATTCTCATTCTGTTACTCGAAGGGGTGTGAAAATACGGGCGTGGTAGGCAAGATTGCTCAAACATTGTCAAATATTGTCATCCTGGACAGTTTTCAGCGCTTCAAACTTCGTTGACGACATAGTACGGGCCGTGCGGACCTATCTATGCTGTTAACTTGACTATGCTGCCGAGATGTCGTACGTTCACGCCGTGGCAGTGTGGAGGAAAGAAGACCACCTCTATGCAAACCGACGTCACCCCCTCCGCGAAGAGGGTTTTTGTCATGGGAGAGGTGCTGGCCGGCCGCAGCTCTCCTTCGGATTCTCCTGCAAAGGGCCGGCGTGGAGAGGAATCCTGGACCCGCTCAGAAGTACCTATGCGCCACGTGCGGCAAGGATGTTACCAGGAGACATACCAGCGTCCAGTGCTCCGGATGCCAAAGGTGGGTGCATCTCTCCTGTTCGGGTCTCAGTTCTGTGAGGCATTATAACTCTGCTTTTCGCTGTGTTTTATGCTCTTCACCTACCAACTCTGATTCCTCTTCCTCAAATCGCCCCCTTTCCATTGTACATATCAATCTCAACGGCCTTCGTACTAAACTTTCTGAGCTCTCTCTCTTCGCACGTACTTACCATCCAGACGTGATCATGGTTCAAGAAACCAAGCTCTCTCCATCCCTACCTATCCTCATCCTAATATCCCGGGCTACACTGCCTTCCATGCTCCAAGGTCAGCTCTTGGCGGAGGAGTTTCAACCTTTGTTTTATCCTCCCTCCTCCCACCTCATACCAAACACCCCCACGGATGGTACTCTCGAGTACCTTCCAATCCATCTCCCTCTTAAAACACCCCTTTCTCTTTTCAACATATATATTCCCCCTACCACCTCATGCCCCTCCTCCTACAATCCCATTCCTCTTCTCAAACAACTCAACGATTATTCCCTCTCATCATCAGTTGTTTTCGCGGGCGACTTTAATGCCCACACCTTCTGCTCGTCCCTTGGTTCTGATGCTAGAGGAGAAGAAGTCGAAGAATGGGCTGAGGAGTGCGACCTGGTCATCTTAAACGATGATCAGCCCACTCGTCTCCCTGCCAACGGCCGATCTTCTAGCCCAGACATAACTCTCATCTCGTCCAACCTTTCCAACGCTTGCTCATGGTCTACCTCAACAACATTGTCTAGTGATCATGTTCCTGTCTTTGTGCACATCGATCTCTCAAATTCTCTTGCTCCTTATTCTGGTGTTCGTCAACGTTCTTATCTCAATTTAGGCCAAGCAGACTGGTGCCTGTTCAGTGAGGTTGCGCTACGCCTAGCGGCTGATTACCCGTGGAATGGCAATGTGCACCAGAAGGAGCATCACTTATCTGATGCAATTCGCAGGGCCATGAAGGCGGCTATCCCTGTTGGCCGAGTAAAGACGTTCTATCCAAACGTCACCAGAGAAATTCTTGAGAAAATCAGGACTAGAGATGCCAGAAGAGCAGTTGACCATCTAGACCCTGTCGTCGCTCAGCTGGATGGTGAGATCAGAAAAGATCTCGACCAGCACAAGAAAGAACAGTGGGAAAAATTCACAGAACAGTTGAATTTCAAGACGGACAGTGGAGCTACTTGGAAGGTTCTTCGGAAACTATCGGGAAAGAGCTCGCCAGCCACCATCTCCACTATTGAGTTCGGTAATAACGTTTTCAAGTCAGGAAAGGAAGCCGCCTACTCTCTCGGTAAAAGTTTCTTTGTCACGAGTACAAGGCGAGGTCCGCAAAATAGAGTGACAATAAGAGAGCTGTGCCGCCTCCCGCTCATGAGCACGGCCGATGCGTTCACTGTGGCGCAAGTAGAGAAGATTATAAAGGACATGCGGAACTCCAAAGCTGTCGGTCCGACGGCATTTGTCCTGCTGTACTGAAGAAACTCCCGACTGAGATCCTTCCGCTCATCGTTGATATGATTAACACTTCGTTTAGCTCTTGCACTATTCCGCAAAACTGGAAGACAGCCAACGTCATCCCGTTGCCCAAGCCTGGCAAACCTCAGTCATCAGTAAAGGGATATCGTCCCATTAGCTTGATGTCACCTTTCGCCAAGGTGGCCGAAAAGCTCATTGTCAAGGATCTAGCGGAGCACAACGAGAAGCAGTTGTTTCAACATGGGTTCAGGAGGCTACATTCCACAACTACGGCGTTGCTAGAAATTACCAGCTATGCTATCGACGGGTTCAACTTTAACAAGCCATTGAGAACTGTAGCTGTTGCGTTGGATCTCACCAAGGCATTTGATACGGTTAACCTTGGAGTCCTGTCAAGCAACATTCTGGAGTCGTCAATACCATCTTGGCAGAAGCGCTGGATATCGGCCTTTATTAAAGGTCGGCGGGCAAGAGTCATGTTTCAGAACCATGTCTCCAACAGTATTCCTATGGCAGCTGGAGTCCCTCAGGGCGGAGTTCTATCGCCAGCCCTCTTCAATCTGTACCTCGGAGATATGCCTGAGCCTCCACAGGACATCAAGGTCGTCGCGTATGCCGATGACATAACAATCATGTGTCGAGATCGGGACTTACAGGTGGCCGCCAATAAGATCAACGAGTACCTGATCACACTAAAGGGCTTTTTCGACCGCAAGATGCTAAGTATCTCTGCAGCCAAGTCGTCAGTGTCCGTTCTCACGACGGACCCATCCGAGCACAGCGCTCATCCGGATGTCGTGTGGGATGGAGACCGTTTGCCTGCTGCTCGCTTTCCAAAGCTGCTCGGTCTTGTGCTCGATCCGTCACTCAAGTTTCATAAGAATACCGAGCAGAAGCAGGCAGTCGTTAAAGCTAAGCTCAACGTTCTCAGGGCCCTGGGCGGCACTTCGTGGGGTAGCAGCAAGGAGACTATACTCACAACGTATAAGGCAATTCTGCAGCCCGCCCTGGAGTACGCCGCACCGGTTTGGCAGCATCTCGTCCCAGAATCCTCCTGGACAAAGATGCAACGAGTACAAAATGCTGCTCTCCGTATCGCCACCGGATGTGCAAGGAGTTCCCCAATCGAGCACCTGCATGCTGAGACCCGTCTATTACCAGTGAAGGAGCACTGTCAGCTCCAGGCCCAGCAATTCCGCATTAACATTATAAAGCAACCAAATCACCCGTCGTGGAGAGTGCTAAACCCCGTGAGAGAGAGAAGTATAAGAAAGCCATTCGCCGATGCTCCAAACAAAGTCAATTTGCAAAGATGGCACGACTCACAGCAAGAACGACTCCGTCTTTTGCGCGAGGAGCACACCAAGTTCGTACGGTGTCATCTTGTGAAGGTGGCCATAAATCCTATACTAGGAGATATACCGCCCCCCGTCTGCACCTCAGAGTCTCAACTCGGAAGAAGGGCGAGATGCACGCTCGCATCATTACGCTGTGGTCACTCTACAATGCTAATGTCTTATGTCAGCAAGATTGACAGCAGCAAATCTGATGTGTGCCCGGACTGCGGTATCGTCGGCCATGATACCGCACATTTATTCAACTGTCCGGAGAGACCTACCACGCTGACACCAATGGACCTATGGACGAATCCACTACTGGTCGCCCAGTTCCTCCGCCTATGACAAAACCCTCTATGTGGCTGCAAAGAAGAAGAAGAAGAAGATCTTGACTATGCTTGCGAGCGTGTATGCTGCCTTTAAATCCCTCTAGCTTATCTGCTCTTCACCACCGGGTTGCCCTCAAGCCTCCCTATAATTGTGAAGGGTGAGAACACCTTAGGTGACATCCAAGAAGCCTCTGCGAGACCCTTGGAATATTACACGTCTAGAAAATTTGCAACATCACAATCCCGAAACAACAAAATTCGAAATTTTTACAGCTTCACCTAATGTGAAACTAAGCTGACATAAAATCAAGGCTCTAATTCGAGACAAACAATATTTCTTTTCTGAAAAACAACATAAACGCCGCATTCAGCCCATCTAACACACCTTCACATGCGTCTTCCCCAGCCATCGGATCGACAAGCTCGATATTCTCAATCCACGGATGTAAAAGTGAAATAAGGTAGGTCCTGTTTTGACTGCGCGCTCCTTCCAGACGGCTCGAGACTTCTAGAAAACAAGGATCTTTCTCGGATACAGTGTAAGCCTGAAGGCGAAGCAAAATATTAATATATGCCGATAATGTATACGCTTGTGGCCTTTTTTCGAAAGGAAAAAATAACGATTAACTACAAAAGGTTGGGTGAAGTCAACTCGCAGAACCAGAGATTTAACGAATCTGCTGAAATCAGCATAATGGCCATGAATGTTGAGCTCATCTCGAAGAGAATTTCAATAAAATACCGCTGAATATGGTGATTGTGAGATGAGGATAACAGTTGGCAAGATTGCGGCAGACAGCTTGTTGGTCCATCGGAAGACAATGAGCCTGTGAGCTGGCAACTACCGGAGATCGCAGCTGCACGGTTGTGGCTGACAAACTTGTAGTCGGTGCCAGCTGTGGTGACGCCACCATACTGCTGAATACAACAAAGAAATACACATTTATCAAATTCAGGACAATCAGGAAAAAACCCATACTTTTCTAAGAACTGCCTCTTGAGAATCTCGATCATGTGCACAGCAGCGTCAGTCACACAAGGGTCACCCAGCATTGCTTGACAGAGGACGAAAAGCGATATGAACTCGCACGGGAAGTCACGTTTCGAAAAAACCCGAACAAGAGCTCGAAAACACCTAGCTGCCACCACACTTGGCTGCGAATAGCACTGTGACATTAGCCAATCTAGCAGATGACTCGATTCGTTCAATTCCAGCATCCACGCCAACATCTCCTCCACTTCTCCTTGCATCTGGAAACGATCGAAGTATCAGAAGTCGCTCGTTCTACATTTCAGGAATGCCAAAAGGTTGAGGTCCAACAGGGAATGTGATGACTATACTGTTTATATTTTTCTTTGTTTTTCTCGCTATTTTTATAACCCCTTTTTCGTTTTCCAGAAAGTCGGCATGTTACGTAAAGACACCTCTAGTCGCCTTCGCGCGGCGCGGCTAGGGCCTCATCACGATGCGACTAGCGGTGAATGTGTACTGTGAAGAGCGCGCTCCATCGCAACGCGACGTCCCAGCCACGCCGCGCGACGGCGACTAGAGGTATCTTTACGTAACATCGAAAGTCGGCCATAAAATCGCTTTTCTCGAGCATACAGAAAAATAGCCACTTATCAGGTGAAACCGGGGGACGCCCGCTTGTATCGCCGCAGCTTGACCACGTCGCGACGCGGCGTCGCACGGCTAGGTCGCGGACGAGTTACCCTCCGCGATACTAGATTTCAATCTTAAAGGACGCGCAGACCCTGTTTACTGCAATATTATTCTTAACACGCTATTCTGAGTGATATTCACTGTTCTTCGTCTACATTTCTAACTGATATTCACTATTATTCTAGTCTTCGTCAACGTTTCTAACTGATATTCACTATTATTCTAGTCTTCGTCTACGTTTCCGTCCAAGCTGTACTTTTCTAGACATTTTGCGATTAAATTCCCGTTCTCTGAAACGTGTATTTTATCGCAGAAAGTTAGAAAAAGGCTAGTGCTCCTTCACCTTTAGGTTTACCAGAAATTTAGGAACTAGCCAGAGTTCGTAATAGGTTTCTTGAATTTTCGAAATAGAATTAAATGGAACATTGGTTAATTATCCCAAATTTTACGTTTTGTGAATATCTGTGGATAATTATTGATAATCTGTGGATAATTATTGATAATAGTGATGCTTCAAAGCCTCTATTTTTCCAACTATTTCGAGATTGAATTTTGTAATTAACTTGAGTTTCTTCTTTTTTTTTGTCCAAGCTAAAAAAAGGCGGAAAAGGGCGTTGATTAAGATGATTTTGTGGTTGGAACTCACTGAAGTTTTAAACAATGTATGTAATCAATAAATCATTTTCAATAACAATTGATGATGAAAACATGCGACTTTCGTAAGGTGGAGTTTTTTTCCATTATAAAAACTCAACTTCTCTGCTACGACTGCAATTATAAGCCACAATTTGGGTGGGTTTTCCAAAAATCGTCCCTCCACTATGTTCAAATTCTCCCCGTTTTTAAAAATTGTCACGATTTCCGAGTTTTTCGAAAAAAACTCCACTATGCTAAAATTTCCCCCGATTTCAAAAATTCTCACAATTGAAATGAATTTTTCAAAAAATCGTCCCTCCACTATGCCCCAACTACCCCAATGGTGAATATTTCGAATCTATGGTCGGATTTTTTTTTTGAAAAATTATACATTCACTATGCCCAAATTTTCTCCGATTGTAAACATGTTCAATTTAGGGTTGATTTAAAGAAATTTGTAAACGAAATCAAAAAGTGTCGCAATCTAGATGTTTTTTTTCGAAAACTCATCCCTCCACTATGCCCAAATTTTCGCCAATTTGAAAGATTGTCACAATTTGGGTGGGTTTTTCGAAACAAAATCGATTGTCATTGACAACTGACTAGACTTAGGATAGGTAGTTATCAATTAGCGCTCTCGCGCTTTCAAGTGACCCAACATCCCTAAATGTTATCACCTTAGATTACCTCAGGGCCTCTCACGTATCAGTAGCGCTAGTCACACATGGCTCGCACATATGTAGGCCGTGGCGAATGTGCGAAGTTTCCTTCAGGAAAGGAGGACCGTATATCACACATATTGCCATTACCATAATGATTACATGTGTACCCCGATTATATTTACATTCCAGATCTAGAGTGATCCGGATCACTCGCTCCTCTCCTTCTGTTGTTGTCCCAAATTTTTTCTGATCAAATTCTGAAATATTGAAGGTAGTCGTCGAGTGAATGAAAAATTATTCTTGCAATAAATTCGTTTCTCTAACTAGATAGACTCCTTGAACTATAGCAAAATAATTCACTTAATAATTTTGTCTAAACTTGCGAGCGTTAGCCCAAAACTAAATTAGTTTTTTTTTAAATTTTGCTCAAATATGGAGTTACCCCGAAACGCACCAGAAAGGAACGTAGCTCTATTTTAGTGTTCGTGATTGAGGGGGGGGGGTGTTGGAAATTTTAGTGTAAAGATATGGCCAAACAAACGTAAAACTTTTTGTTTATTTACACATGCTTTCGAAAATGTCCTTTTTCTATATGAAAACAATCTAATTTTAGTAGCCGGGCAAGTTTCGGCCATGTCCCTAAGGTGTTGCTCAGCATTACTATTTCGGTCTGCATATGCTCGCGTTTTTACATTGGTTTCATATTGATTATTATCCATGAGAAGAAAACCACATGTTCGACTGAAACGTTCTGGTTGTAGTTGGTGATTTTTTTGTCTTTTTTTATTCATATTTCTTGAAGACATTGTTAACTCATTGTATTCGTCATTGCTAATCCTAACCTAGAAATATTATTAAAAATTTGACTTTAAGTTTTTATTTGTCTCAAAAGAAGGAATAAATAAAAAATGTAGGCTTTTGTCCGTAAACAGTGGACAATATTCAGTTCTCGGAAGAGAAATATGAACACGAGGCTCATTACGGATGTTTTATGAGTGATTAGTTTGTAACAGTTTACCGGAAAAGGGACCGTAAAAATTTTTAGAGCTAGAGAACGCTTAAATAGCTAATTAAATTTTGAAAAAAAAGGAGAAATAAAAGAAAAACCACAGTCGGGCAATTAAAAAATAGGAAAAGTTAGTTGTACTACCGTTGTTTTGAAAAAAAAAACATTTTTGAACTCATTTATACTTCCTTTTTTCATTTTCATTTTTTCTGTGATTTTTTGACTTTGACCGACGATTCGAGACTCCTCCCTTCACCCTTCGATTTTTAAATTCTTTTCAACGATGTTTTATTCAAGTTTTATTTGATTAGGGAACCTCTCCTCCATCAATTCGAACAATGGCTTTCAAGAAATTTCCGAATAAAGTGATACTTATTCGAACTCATAGGTTCAAATTTTTTCCTCTGCGTGAATGCAATCAAGAAACTGATCTACATCCGACTCGAATAAACGCTCGGGTAATTATTTAATTTCATTCTCTGATTTGAAAAACTAATCGTAATTTCAAATATTGCCGAAAGATGCCCGAAAACGATTGAGCTATGTATTTCTTTTGCGATGGAATATTTGGATCACTGGAATTTAACTGTATGTTTTAGTTTTTTTTCGCATTAAAGAACTAGCTGTGAAAATCAAACTTCAGGCAATCAGACGCGTCATTTCTCTGCTGTTGTTGTCGTAATGCACTAGCGTGGGTTAACGTGCTCTAGTCGATACGCCATGGGTACTGTAGATTTCGTATCGCTGCGCCCTTCCACCGCGCGCGACGCACCCTTCACCGCGCGCGACGCCCCGCCGCGTTGCGACGATACAACCGGACCCCACCCGGTGAAACCTACCACAGACAAAGGATAGGGAAAATATGATGCTCTTGGATTTTCTATGTCATTCAGAAAGAACCCTGAGAGTTGGCCAATTTCTCAATTCTATTCCAATTTCTTGGAAAAAGCACCGTAGCAGGTCAATGTTTTAGATTTGTCTAAAGCTTTGCCTGAAGGTGCGAATTGGAGAGCTGATCAAGTAAAGTAGGCACGAATAGTATTAACCGTTTTAGTTCCTTCTCGGTGGTATTGTTTGCGATGGAGAAAACTCGGTGCACAAATGTTATAACGCATCGGCGCCGAGTTTGAGCACCCGCAAACTACACCGTTGAGAGGGAACCACAAGAGTCAGTGCGATCCGTGCCGACTATATTCTATTTATTGTCTTTTCTTTAAAAAAGTACGTTGCGTTGCAGTACAAACATCACGTCAGCAATGTCACTACCACAACAAGCCATTTCCTTGCGGACAAATGAAGATCAAAGCCGAGAATCGCCTGTCTCCTGACGGTTGCAATTTCTCAGTAGGCATCATAGTGTAAATTTTAGCAGAACGTGGCATTGAACTTATAAGCCCATGGCTGAAACACGGCAGATATATCCATTAGGACCAATTGGGTATTTCATAATGATTAGTTGTATCATTCTCACACCGTGTGTAGCTCATAACTTTCCCTTGCATGGACTGCTCGCAAATTTTACGATACAGAAGGTCGGTAAAACGTAGTCGCCTTGCAGAGATGAGGTTCTTCCCTAGCGAGATAGGTTGGCCGCAACGTTCTGCACCAAATGAGGGTCAGCAAAAAAAATGTGGCACACCATTCGGGAAATAAACCATTTCTCTATCCAAAGACGCTTTCTGCTTCTCGAGAAACTCGACCTTCTGCTTCTGCCAATTAGGACTGCTCAAGTGTATAAAACCATTGTACTTCTGAATACTAGATTGAGCACCAGAACGCGTTAGCGCATTTTGTTCAATGGTGCACGATTCGCGATTTTTTATTCGAAAATCATCAAAAATGACATTTTCTGTCATATCTTCATTAAACAACGATTTTAGCTCAAAAAACTTCATTGTTGAGCATTATGGACAGTGCCTTCTTTTCTAATGATATTTATTTTGTCAATTATCGAAAGATTTTCGGGAAAATCGATTTTCACATTTTTTAGGGTATTTGGGAAAAAATATAGGTAATCTACAAGATAGTCATCATTAGATAGTACGGTGAACGCAATTCTTAACTATGAAGTTGTGGGCCCTAAAGTCGTTGTGTAATGATGATATGACTGAGAATGTTATTTTTCAAAAATTACCGAAAAATGCGAAATTCGTCCCATTGAAGAATTTTCGCGAGCCCATTTGTGACAGTAATCTACATAGTACACGGGAGTACAATTGTTCAAACATTTGATCAGCCTTGATTGGCAGAAAGAAGAGAACGAGAGACATTCACAAAGGAAAAATCGCAGACACTCATTTGGTGCGGGCGGAGCTTTCCGACCAACCCAATATTTTTAACGGAAAAAATTATCGTAATTATGGTGCTAAAGAGCATCCGATACGGGGGGGGTGGTCGTCTCGCGGCGCCAAACAATGAGGAGAGTGGGCGGATCGGAGGGAGGGGCTGGGCACTGCTATTGGTCGGCGCCACGTCGGTAACCAATAGCGCAGTTTAGTCCTCCCCTCTGATAAGCCTAATCTTATCACTGTTTGGCGCCACAAGACGACCACCCATACGGGGTTACACACCTGCAAAACGGAAGAAATATTATCTTACCGTTGCATTCGCACTTGAGACCATTTTTTCAAGCCAGCCATAAAGGTATCCATCTTCGCCAATGGACTTCTGCGTCTCAAATATTCGTCCACAGCTAAGCAGACGGGTCATCGCGAGAGCTGCCTTCTGCTCCACATACGATCCCACCTAGAATATAGAGCCTTTCAACAAAAATTCTGAAATCATCAAGGTCCAACCACTAGGGCATACGTCGTTATCCCGATTCTTCTTATCAGCAGCAATAGTTCGACTGCACCATCCAATGAACAGATAGAAAAGACTTTGCTTCTTCTCATCCGGAATCAAATTTGCTCTATTCTCTGGTGCGACATTATCTATCAACACAACTATCAGTTTCGAGAAATGAAGACGCATCATAGTCACTACAGCAATGTCGCGATCCTGGAAGTGGAAAAAAACCTCTAAGTATATCGCACGAGTAGACGACCTAGTACGCACCAAATCACTCTCAAGATTAGCTCTCATAGCATCAATGAAATCCATGATTAATGGGCTCAAACTGCCACCAGAGTCAATCATCGCAGAGCTGAGCAGACCCCGGAAGACGGCAATCTAAACTCAATACAATTGACCACAAATCTCAAGATTTGTAAAACTATGCCAAGTAAGCCACCTCAATAATGCGAATTATCTGCAGTCGGAGAAGATCCTTACGCTTCCGACGTCGCACATTGGTCTCCACCTGAAAGCTAGTTATGGGACGAAGTTGTTTTTTTAAACCTCTGTGAACCGATGTTTTCTTCGAAGACAACATGAGTACGGTAAATAGCACATATTTTAAAGTTCAATTTTTCGAGAAGAAAAAACTACCTTCTTTTCCATAGCATCTCTTAGTAAACCTCGTTGCAACAGATCTTCCAGAAAATTTTCGAAAGCAGCAGCATCCAGAGATCCTATTCCTACATATAACACAAATTATGTCGAAGCCTTCAGAACAGTAGCCGAGCCAGCATAGGACGACTTCCTGTCTATGCAACTCACCAAGAACAACACTATCACGGATATCAATCATGTTTTCCCATCTCAACATGGCAGCAGTTTTTGTGAAGAGCTGTGATAACGTAGCTGTGGTGGAAATACGTGAAGCCGTTCGCAAAGAAGATGACACACTTCTCAACACATCCGTTTCCATTCTTGAAAGCATATACTTTAAAAGCTCTAACATTTATTCAAAAAGCTTCAGAATCACTTACGACGACGTTGGACTAAAGCTTCTCGAAACCAGACTATTATGGTTATGGGGTGAGGGTGCGAAAGAGCAGCACAGTACTAGGTACTTCTGCCATAAAGAGAGACATCCTTCCTGACTGAGAGCTTCACCACATACTGACGATCCTTTACTCTTACTACCACGAAGCAAAGACGCTCGATTCTCATTCTGGGGGTTGCTGAAATTGAATTCGTTGAAAACCCCGGGTGACTGATATGAACTCAATTCTGAGCCAGACTTCGTCTGCTCACCTCTCTGCAACAGTCCCTGACTGTTGCACCACTCGTAAGGTAATGTCTTAAATAAAAAGCCTTACCTTGGGTCGACATATGCATTGACGGCAATCAATCTATTATAAAGCGTCGGCCACGCATTTGCAACAGCGGTGGGGCATCTGAATTGATCGGAATTCAACAAAATCCCTTTTAACTGCCACCGTTAGTCATACCTTGATATCAGATGTTTACGCTCGGAGAATCCACTCAGAGCGCACGCCCATGGATCCCATTGCAGATACTCGTTACCTTTGTCGCTGTTCACCTGAGATAAAGATAAGTTCGAGATCATGAGCTATTTTCGTATTCTCATGAGTCAATCAGGGTTCGTTTCTACTTACCAAGCACACATCAGTATCGATGGCAGCCACCTTATCGCAAACAGACGCGAAATCCAGATTCCAGCTCGTCTGAAACACTACTGAAATAAATATCAAAATAGTCCTCGAAACTATGAACAGTTAGTTAGGTCCGTGGCTAGCTTCCTCAAGAAAAAAAAAACATATAAATCTCACCCACGGCAGGCGCGGGCGGTTTAAATCTCACCGGCGGCTGACGGTAGGGTAAGCTAATCAGTTCGGGTCTCAGTTCTGTGAGGCATCATAACTCATCTTTTCGTTGTGTGTTATGCTCCTCACCTTCCATCTCAGATTCCTCTATCTCAAATCGCCCCCTTTCCATTGTGCATATCAATCTAAACGGCCTTCGTGCCAAGCTTTCTGAACTCTCTCTCTTTGCACGTACTTACCATCCAGACGTGATCATGGTTCAAGAAACCAAGCTCTCTCCATCCCCTACCTATCCTCATCCCAATATCCCAGGCTATACTTCCTACCATGCTCCAAGGTCATCTCTCGGCGGTGGAGTCTCTACTTTCGTTCTATCTTCACTTCCCTCACACCTCATTCCCAGCACCCCCACGGACGGTACTCTCGAGTACCTCCCAATCCATCTCCCCTAAAAACACCCCTTTCTCTTTTCAACATATACATTCCACCTACAACTTCATGCCCTTCATCTTGCGCTTTTCACAGTCTGCCGGACGACGACGTCCGGCACGTTATAAGATGCCGCAGTGCGAGTGGAAGCTGCGGTGAACAACCGTCAGTTCCGACTTATCAGTAGAAAATGTAAGGCGAAACCAACACGTTTTGACCCGTCATAACTTGCTCCGACGTCGTGTCAATGATTTCACCGCACTGCGACGTCGGTCGGCCGATACCGCAGTGCGGGCCTCACCGGCGCCGCAGTCCTATCTTGTAACGTACAGGACGGCGTCGTCCGGCAGACTGCAGCTGAAAGGCGCTTTCCAATCCTATCCCACTTCTCAAGCAGCTGAGCGACTGCTCCCTCTCATCCTCGGTCGTTTTCGCGGGTGATTTCAACGCTCACACCTTTTGCTCGTCTCTCGGTCCTGATGTTAGAGGAAATGACGTCGAAGAATGGGCAGATGAGTGCGACCTGGTCATTCTAAACGATGATCAGCCCACTCGTCTCCCTGCCAGCGGCCGATCTTCTAGCCCAGACATATCTCTTGTCTCGTCCAACCTTTCTAGCTGCTGCTCATGGTCTACATCGACTACTCTGCCAAGCGACCACGTTCCTGTCTTTGTCCACATCGATCTATCCAATTCTCTTGCTCCCTTTTCTGGTGTTCGCCAACGTTCTTATCTTAATTTAGGCCGAGCAGACTGGCGCCTGTTCAGCGAAGTTGCGCTTCGCCTATCGGCAGATTACCCGTGGAATGGAAGCGTGCACCAGAAGGAGTGCCATCTATCTGACGCAATCCGCAAGGCCATGAATGCGGCTATCCCTATCGGTCGTGTCAAGACGTTCTATCCAAATGTCAACAGGGAAATCCTCGACAAAATTAGAACGAGAGATGCGAGGAGAGCGGTTAATCATCTGGACCCCGTGGTTGCTGAGCTTGACAGTGAGATCAAAAAGGATTTGGACAGACACAAGAAAGAAGAGTGGGAGAAGTTCACCGGACAGATGGACTTTAAGACGGACAGTGCAGCTAATTGGAAGGTTTTACGGAAGCTTTCGGGTAAAGCTCACCCGCCACCGTCTCCACTATCGAATTCGACAACGGCGTATTCAAATCAGGAAAGGAAGCCGCTTATGCGGGAAAAGTTTTTCTTATCACCAGTGCTAAACGAGGTCCGCAGAATAGAGCGACTGTACGAGAGCTGTGCCGCCTCCCGCTTATGAGCACGGCCGAAGCGTTTACTACGACGCAAATTGAGAAGATTATAAAGGAAATGCGGAACTCTAGAGCTATTGGTCCTGATGGGATATGTCCTGCTGTCTTGAAGAAGATACCCACTGACTTACTACCGCTCCTCACTGATGTGATAAACTCCTCGTTCATGTCGTGTACTATCCCGCGGAATTGGAAGATGGCAAACGTCGTTCCGCTGCCCAAGCCTGGCAAGCCCCAAGCTTCAGTCAAGGGATATCGGCCCATTAGCTTGTTGTCTTCTTTTGCTAAAGTAGCTGAAAAGCTGATCGTCAAAGACCTGGCCGAGCACAACGAGAGACAGGTGTTTCAGCATGGATTCAGAAAAATGCATTCCACCACGAGAGCTTTGTTAGAAATTACGAGCCATGCAATTGATGGTTTCAACGCGTATAAGCCGGAAAGAACTGTAGCAGTTGCCTTGGATCTCACTAAGGCTTTCGACACAGTGAATCTTGGTATCTTATCAAACAACTTACTGGAGTCATCAATCCCGCCATGGCAAAAGCGCTGGATAGCTGCATTTACTAAGGGAAGACGGGCTAGAGTGATGTTCCAGAATCATGTCTCAAACAGCATTCCGATTGCAGCTGGAGTCCCACAGGGCGGTGTATTGTCGCCTGCTCTCTTCAGTCTGTACCTCGAAGATATGCCCGCCCCACCCCAAGATATCAAGGTGGTCGCTTACGCTGATGATATGACTGTCTTGTGTCGTGATCGGGACATAAATGTGGCCGCCGCTAAGATTAACGGGTACTTGACCGCACTGAAAAGCTTCTTCGACCGCAAAATGCTGAAGATTTCTGCGTCAAAGTCATCGGTATCCGTACTCACAACGGACCCATCTGAACACAGCGCACATCCGTATGTCGTATGGAATGGAGATCGTTTGCCTGCCGCCCGCTTCCCAAAACTTCTCGGACTCGTACTCGATCCATCGCTCAAATTCCATAAGAACACGGAACAGAAGCAGGCTATCGTTAAAGCGAAGCTTAACGTGCTTAGAGCCCTGGGCGGTACAACATGGGGTAGCAGCAAAGAAACCATTATTACAACGTATAAGGCTATTCTCCAGCCTGCACTGGAATACGGCGCCCCAGTTTGGCAGCATCTAGTTTCGGAATCCTCTTGGACTAAGATGCAACGCATACAGAATGCGGCTCTTCGAATCGCCACCGGGTGTGCAAGAAGTTCCCCGGTCGATCACTTGCATGCTGAGACCCGCTTATTACCAGTAAGGGAGCACTGTGAGCTCCAGGCCCAACAATTTTTCATCAACATTGTCAAACAACCAAAACACCCCTCTTGGAGAGTGCTAAACCCCGTCAGAGAGAGAAAGATCAGAAAGCCATTCGCCGATGCTCCCAGCAAAGTCAATCTGCAGAGATGGCACGACTCACAGCAAGAACGACTCCGTCTATTGCGCGAGGAGCATACTCAGTTTGGACGGTGTCATCTGGAAAAGGCGGTCATTAATCCCATATTGGGGGTAATGCCGCCCCAAGTCTGCACATCCGAGGCTCAACTCGGAAGAAGGGGCAGGTGCACGCTCGCATCATTACGCTGTGGTCACTCTACAATGCTAATGTCTTATGTCAGCAGGATTGACAGCAGTAAATCTGATGTGTGCCCGGACTGCGGTACCATCGGCCACGATACCGCACATTTATTCAACTGTCCGGAGAGACCTACCACGCTGACCGCAATGGACTTATGGACGAATCCGTTACTGGTCGCCCAGTTCCTCAACCTATGACAAAACCCTCAATGTGGCTGCAAAGAAGAAGAAGAAGAAGAAGAAGCTAATCAGCTTTCGGCCTAAATCGATTGGCGGGCCGGCGCACGCGACCGCCGCGCCAGCCGCAGGTGTGATTCTAATGTTTTTCTCGAGGAAGCAAGCCACGTTCCTAACTATACACAGATATTTAATGCCGCTATCAGTTGCTCCCATAACAGTTCAAAATTCGAATAATCCCGAGACGTAAGTAGTGTATAGGTATCTCTGTATTTTTGAATAGCACTGTATACCCTGTCCGAAGAAACACATGGAAACTGACCCTTTCATACAGCGGAATATGCTCGATGTATTTCCGAACAACATATGGCGTGGCTTCGTCAAGCACAGTGATGACAGGCACGTCAGCATTCTAAAGAACGCGAATATTGTCAGAAAATGGGGTAAAAGTCGAAAGACCTCAAAAAAACACCCACATCAAGAGCGAGGATGGATATGATCTGCTTCACTTCTTTTAGCAATGATATGGCAATTTTCCTCGGTTGAGGCCTAATACTGGGTGAATTTAGATGTAATAAAATATGGGTGAAATGTACGGAGCCTACCTCAAATGCAAGTGTTCACTCACCTAATCTGACACAGCATAACCAAGGCCATTCCTTCAACGGCGTGTAAAACGGATGCATAGTTGAAGACATATAGAGGAGGAGCAGTAAGCGAATTCTCGACCGTTGCAACATCCTGGAACGGCAAACCGCAACTATTTATAAACAAAAGAGGTAGCCCGCCTTGATCGAACATTAATTTTCTGTTACCGCAGCAGAACGAGAATGAAGAGGGAAAATGATTAGATGAGAACTCATATCCGCGGCGGCTTTAACTGCCTTGATATCCGCAGTTGAACCCGATTGTCATGTGAACGATTCAACCTATAGACTACTTGGTCTTTCGATTTTGGAGAGAGAGGGGCAGTTGCGACTTTGAGGTAGGTGAAAATTAGGCGTGAGACCGATTTTCGGCAACCGTGGAAACAAAAAACCAGTCCTCAAGCTTCACGACCAATACCTCACTTTAAAACGAGAGAAATCTATTTCCATTGTGTCTCACGGTATTCTCGATACAAACCCTCAAAGATTTATCAAAGAGACGAAAACTGAAGACGAAATGTAAAGGGTGAGGTGAATGAAATGTAAATGCTTCACATATTTGTATTTGTTTATTTCAGGTCATGCCATTATAATTGAGTTACATAGAGAAACAAATGAAAAACACTGAATATAAAAGAAACAGGAAACGGATACAATAGCAATATGAATTGAAACAGGCTCAATCATCCTCAGTCATCAAGTACTGATCCAAGCTACGTTTGAAAGCGGAAAGAGTTGTAGGGAGGTTGCCCCTTTTGAGTCACTTTTAAAATTCTCTTCCTGCTCTATTAACACAGAAGTGACTCTTTCTGGCTCTGTTGCGGACGAGCTTGAAACTGCTGCCTCTTGTGGTTGGCGGCCTGAGTTGGAGGAAATCGTTTGGCTTGAATCCTACATGGCCATACAAAATCTTATAAACCATCAGAAGATCGAACCTTTTCCTTCTGCAAGCCAGCGATTCAAGTTGTAGTTCCTTATTCCTAGCAATGCTGCAGGGCACTTCATCATAGCTGAGACCCCTGACCCTGATCATCACCTTGCGTGTGAAGCTGTTTTGGAGTTTTTCCAACGCACCCGTGGTCGTGACCTTGTGAGGGTTGGAAATTACCGCTCCATACTCAAGGTGTAGTCTAACATACGTTTTATAAGCATTAAAGGCAGGGTTCTCGATAAAAACGGTTGTTGTGCTTTACACATGGAATCGTAGATCTGGCCATCACAAAAGTGAAAATGAGTAAAAAATTGGAGAAAAAAACGCTCAGGAGCAAAGTTATGGCTTAGTGTCCTCCCGCCCCCAATTATCGAGATTTGGGTAAGCCTGCTTTTTCAACTTTTATTTTGCTTCTAAAGTAATCTCTAAACCTGTATGGAGACTATTACTTTGACAGCAAAATAAAATGTGGTATAAGCAAGTATTAATGAAAATCATGCGTTAATTAGGGGCTGACACCAGTAATTAGCTGTTATTCTTTGTTTCTGAGCGCTTTTCCCAATTTCTGGGTTTTTCACTTATTTTTACTTTTGTGATGGCCAAATCTACATTCTTATGAAGAGAGCTCGAAATTTGTTTTTATCGCGAACCCTGCCTTTAAGAAGCACCCTTTCATTGTTGCTGGACAGGGCTCTGATCATGCTATACAAAACTTTACTAGCTCTAGACACAGCCTTAGCACAACACAATGAGCATCAAAGGTGAGATCGCTGCGTACCAGGACACCCAAATCCATTATCTCATCGACAGCCTGGAGCTGTTGGCCACCAATGGTATAAACACCACCTGAACTGTTGCTTCCAATGAGCAAGACTTTAGTTTTTTCTCTTGAAAGCAACATACTCGTCTCTAGACCAACTTACAACCTTATCCAACGCGATTTGCAAGCACTCCTTGTAACCAGGGTAAAGCACCCTCGGTTTCGGTAACCAGGGGGCCGCAACTCTGGGCTCTAGGAGAGGGGGGGGCCGTAGGCCCCCGGCCGGTCGCCATGCGAAAGCTGTTGGGACTTAGTAGAACAGAAAAATAGCGAAGCTTTGAATTTATTCCCAAAATAACTCATAGAAAGTTGGGCAGGTTCTAAAAAAGATAATGAACAATTGATAATAACTTCAGTTATCCTCTGTTTCCGAGTGAAATTTATTTCCGTTCATCGCGTGCGTCTGCGCTCGTACGCTGCGTCTCCTTCTCCCCACACTTTCTCGCTCTCTGCCCTCGCTCCGCACAAGCGCGCGAGGGAACAGAGTAAATTATCGTAACAGGCCATCTTGTACTGCTGGGTGCGCTGCAATGTATCAGGTGCGTCCAAGCGAGGATGATAGTTCAGAAAGTAGTCAGGAATGAGTTTTTCTGCTCCTCCGCTACCTCCTAGTGACCAGAATGCCACTCTCCATCAAATAGGTATTTACTTCTGTCCCCGTTCCGCTCCCTTCGAATTCAGCATTGAGACGTCGCCAGCGAGAAACGAAGTCCACAAACAGACTCTCTTGGTTTTGGGCAGCTTCAGAAACAGAGGCCAAATGATGGAGTGTAGCGTTCACATTTTGCAGTACGATGAATGTTCGAGCATCTGTCATCACCCAAAGTGCTACTTCTCAGAGAAACTCACGGCCCGTCCGCGGCGGCAGATGAGCTTTCCGGACGGTCCGTGGCGCTTGGCGGCTGATCCGCGGCACAATTGATAGTGGGATGATCAAACGGCCGATCCGCGGCGCTGTTTGTTCTAGATGGGGTGGTTTCGGGGCGCACCGGCAGTCCACCATCTCGATACCGATCGCCCAAAAGCAGCCACATACATTTTTGAATTGAACAACTCCACCACCTCATCCCCCGAAGTCTTAAGACACTTAAGAATTTCTCAGCAGCTGACTTCGACTTTCTCGTATTTATGACTTTGCCAAGCCGTTATATCTACATGCACGCTATTTTTTCTTTCCAGATGCGGTCGGAACAACTTCTAGGGCAGAAAAAAATTCCCGATGGCATGTAAATTTTCATATTCTTGTTCATTTTTGGGATTCACCTCTGATTTTGTTTTTTTTTCATTCAAATAATTTTTATGATTGTTTGGTTTCGTAATTCTCATGTTTTTTTTTCAAGAATACTTCCGGTTTGATACCGACTTCGATCGATTTCGGCATCAAACCAGACCTACCCTAGGAAACCAAACAATCATATAAATCACTGGAATGTAAGGAAGAAAAACAAAAAGAGAGAATTACAAAAATACACGTGAAATAAAAAATTAAATACCACTGTGAATTTTTTCTTCCCTAGAAGTTGTTGCGGAGGCATCTAGAAGGAAAAAATTGGTGTGCATGTAGATATAATGCTTTAATATATGAAGAAACACAGAAGGACGGGTTTAGTCACAGAAGACAAGAAAATTGAAGAAAATGAAAAAACACCTACAATCAGCTGATTGGCTACGGCGCAGGGATCTCGTCCGGCTCGAGCGCGTGCGGCCGGGAAGCGTCTCAATACGCGATTGCGGAGGGGAATTTGATGCAGAGGAGTGCACTCCCAATTAGATGGAAACCGAGTCAGTTCGCCCACCCCCAATCGACTCATTGGCCGTGAGACAGATTTCGGCATTGTTGCACGCTCTTCGCGCTAGCTTTCTTATCTCCTCAGAAAGCATCAGTATCACAATTTCGCAGGGTTGCTCTACCGTACGACTTATTTTCAGAGGTAGAACAGCTCAATTTACATGTAGAACTGGTTTCGATGTGCATTCGAAGACTTGTTCATTTTATAGCATATTGCAAAGTATGCCCATGGTAACATGAAGAACTGATTGTGCAATAACTAAGTGTTACAGGTCTTCAGTCTAAACTAATATTTACAAAGTTGTTGCTTAAGAGTCATAAAATATGAGCTCTCGATTTCGAGAATTTACAGCTCATGATCATACATTAATCATTTGTTACATAATCATTTGTTCATAATCATAATTATACATCACCGATGTCTAAAAGATTGCAATAAAATATAATAGTTTCACAATACTTCTTTCGCGATACATGTCACAGTTGTACAGCTAAACTATATCGAAACCAGTTATGCATGGTGATCGAGCTGTTCTACTCTTGAAATTAGCTCTTACGATGGAGAAATCCTGCAGAATTGTGATATTGAGGCTTTCTGAGGAGTATGGAATGCTAGCGCGAAAAGCGTACTCCAATGCCAAAATCTGTCCCACGGCCAATGAGTCGATTGGGGTGGGCTGGATAACATTATTCAAAAGGACGGTCCGCGGCGGCTCTCAGGACGATCCGCGGCGGCTCTCAGGACGGTTCATGGCGGCTGTCAGGACGATCCGCGGCGGCTCTCAGGGCGATCCGCGGCGCTGGCAGGATGGTCCGCGGCGCATTGCCGGCGCATCCGCGGCTTCGGTGAAGGATCGTCCGGTCTACGGCCGCGGACGATCCTGCGAAAGCGCAGCAGATCGTCCTTGGACTTCTCTGAGTTTGGCGCGATTCTGCATTTTCGTAGTGGCATCAAGATTCAAATGAAGTCTTCTCAGATTTTCAAGTAGAAAGTTGCTGGAAATATTCCGGACAGATGACTACAAACTGGCAGCCCAGCGTAACGTCGGGATGGATCGCGAAGAGACCTCGCGTTCACTGTTGAAAGTTGGCGCAAACTAGGTGCCATGTGCTATAACCTAGGTGCACCGAGTTGGCGCCAACCTTCAACAATGCACGCGAAGTCTCTTCCCGATCCATGCCGATGTTATACGGTGCAGCATCGTCATTTGGAGGAATCGAAAATTCATTTCCTTCGCAACAGATTGATAGGTGGATCTTCCATGAATTCTCATTGGAGAACCGAATAAGTAGTGCATTTCTACCGCCAAGGCTTAAAGGCAGTGGTCGCGATCAAATATGCTTGTCGCCTTTTTCTCTCTAAACCCTTTTCTGGGTCTCGAGTAGTAGGACCTACAAGAAAAAATCGCGAAAAAACCTTTGTTTTGGGCGAAATTTGAAGCCTGAACCTTTGAGTCTTTTGATGGTGGACGAGACTACTCCACTTCATCGGCATCGATGACCTCTTATGTCAAAAAGATCATCTGGCTTGAAATTGAATTTTAATCAATGAACCTACGGATTTATGTACACATCTAGTCAAAAACATTGACTGGAATGCTTTCTTTCATTGCTCGACTGTTTTTATTAGGTAAATTTGCATTTATTTCTCCCTCTGAATGTCGATGATTTTTGACTGCTCGGCATGAGACTGCGATCTTTTTCGTCGAAGCTGTGCACGTTTGCACGAACCGACATCTTTGGGCCCTGGAAACTCTAATTCTAGCCCGTTTTTCACCGCGCTACCTTCATAGTTTTTCAGCTGTTTTTTGATCTAACCTGATTTTTGTAGTTTTTTTCGACAACGTTTTTCATCGTGACCACTGCCTTTAGGTGAGGTTCATGGCATACCCTTTTTGCGCGGTAATCACCAGGTTCAACTTGTGAGCTCCGCAAACTGAGAGAACGAGATCATTCCTTTGTATGTCCCCACACTCTGTTTCTGATTTGAGCCTTCATCAATCCATAGAAGCCTTGCATCCGACCCGTCATCACTGAAGCTTCATCGCTTAAGAGTGAGACCAGGCGACTCATAAAGAAACTCCATGAGGTCATAGAGAGACCAGGCTGCTGTACCCAGTAGGTCAATCCAATCAAATGCTCTGGTGAGGCATGCAAGATGTCCTCTCCAGATTCACTTTCGACTTCTAAGAGGGCGAGATGAAAGGTCATGGGACGATTAACGGGAGATAGAGTTCTCAGCAGAAACACAATTCATTTCACTCCATTACCTGTGGTTCCATCCGGTAGAAGTGAGATGGGCAAGTCGTTACCGATGACATATTTGAGAAGATCGCATTTCATATTAATGACGAACTGCTTGATCATACGTGTAGCACTTCTTGCGTCTTAATGAGCTTCCGAAGCAATCGCTCCCGTCTTCACTGTTGTCATAAGGAGTGTAAATTGTTTGGCACAAGGAAATCCCTCCTTGGCTATTGTGTATGCTATAGCAGTTGATGTAATTGTAGCTCCTGTTGCTTTCTTCAGTTCGTTGTTCTGGTGGTCCAAGAATCTATCGTGGATTACTTTGTGCTGGCCACGCGAATTATGCCACCTGAGAGTTTGTCGCCACAAATTCATGCCTGCTTTCGAGTCGACGTAGTCATGAATCAGTATTTTGAGACAATACACAACGTTATATCCGAGACAGTTTTTATCGACGTCCTTGGATGGTCGCTCTGCGATGATGCGACCGGTGTGAGTCCTTTTGCTACCTCTCACAAGGGACGACCCCCCGGGGGGAGGTGACGCATTGAAAAAAGTTCTTCTAAAAGTTGTGGGGGTGGATATAGTAACACTACTGTATATTGGGTTTTACCTATGGACTATTCGGTAGAGCAAAAAATAGAAAAAACTATTTGAAACTACCTGTAACCTCTTTCTCGGAGCAGCTGGAGTGAGTTCATATGCTCGGCACACATTAAGTTACAACAAAATTGCCCTATACAAGGTTTGATGGTTTGATTCTGGCCCATTCGTAAGATATGAGCCGTTTCCGAGCTCACTGTGCATTATACTTGTTATCCGAAGATAATTCTTCTGATAATGGATCGATTCGGATAATGCCGATTTTAAAATTCCCGGATATTGGTTCGATTCAGATAATGCGTGTTTTCAAATTTTCGGATAATGAATCGATTCAGATAATGCCATTTTTCCAATGATTCGGATACGGATATCCGTCGGATAATTTCGGATAACTTCGGATATTTTCGGAACAAAGTTGAGGCAAAACGGTGAAAAATTATCCAGGTACTCAAGGCAAGCCTTTGAAAACATCCATAATTGAGCAAACAGTAGTACATACTTCAATGCATTTGCAGTTTGTTAGCTTCATATATGCATATTAATAAAAATATGGAAACAAATCTTCAATTACTCCATCGTCGTTGGGAGGCACAGTATTATCCAAACTCAGGTTTTTCAGGACAACGAGCAAGTGAAAAGTATGCAAAGCAACTATACAAAAACCACTACACTGAATAACCAGCCACTTTCTCATCTCACTTAACCACGCCCATTTTCCGGCGCCGCAAGGACTCTTTCGATTTCGGAAGGAAGAGAAAAACCCTGGGTTGATGTACTTAATAGAATTCGGTACGGAAAAATGGGCGTGGCCTGGAGCAATTTTATATGATCTTATCCAAAAATTATCCGATTTTATCCGAAAATTTAACCGACTTTTATCCGATTTTATCCGAATTTTTGACCCTTCGGATAATGGTTCGATTCAGATAATGCCGGTTTTGGATTTCCCGGATATTGGTTCGATTCAGATAATGCGCTTTTTCGAATTTTCGAATATAGGATTATCCGAATCTCGGATATCCGTAAAGGAGTGATTCGGATACTAAGTATACTGTGCATTCCATTCCACGTATCACTTGAATGAGGTTGCCCAAGCCACCATGCAGGGGTGGTCGAGTGGATAACGATGGGGAATGCTAAACTACGAAGGGTTGTGGGTTCGATTCCCGCAATGCAGCTTCTGGAGAAATGGTTTTGCATTTATTCGATTGTTTATCCACGAGGTTTCTCATTCACATTTTAACTCGCTTTTTCCAATCTGACTGGATTTACAATTTCTATCGCGTGAATCCCTGTAGTATAGTGGAGTCCACCAAGAGTGTCTCATTTACTTATCAATGACAAGCGGTCAATTGCAGATCAATGTACATGAAACTTGTTGCAGCACAACCGCTCTCGCTCAATCGGTATCGAGCGTGCTGGTATGGGACTCATGCACATTGATCCCCAGCCGACCGCTTCTTATTGATAAGTAAATAAGACATTCTTGGTGGACTCCACTATACATATATGAGCATTTCCTCACCTTATTCAAAAAATTATCCTTCTCTTCTTCTTGTGCTGGCATTTCGGGTTCATTGCTGAATATTGTAACGTGAGCATCCTCTAACTTTGTATAACTTTGCATTAGTGAAAGAGAACACCTTTCTTGAACACATAAAAGTCGTTTGCGAATCATCGGAGAAAAAAGCATTGCCATTGTAAGAAGCAAAGCGCTGAACCCTTTCTTAAAAATTATCATCATGGCCGCAGTTTTCATTTTCAGACATCGACAATCGGTTGTCCAATACATCTGCTGACCCTTCATCGAAAACCACTAAACTAGGCTCGATCACGCAGAAATTTTTTTTCGATTATCTGGAGTTCGAGGGTATAAGGCGAAAAAAGTCAAAAAGAAATTTTCTCCCTATTGATTCAAATAAAGCAGATTGAGGTAGGTGGGTGTTAGATATAGTAGCCAGCCAATTTTTGCTTCTGAAAAACCGAAACCACAGCCATGGTGGTCGGTTGAAGAGAATGCGCCCGCTAATTTTTCAAGTTTTTCCAATTTTTTGCTCTACCGTATGTTCCATAGGTAAAACCCAACATACAGTAGTGTTACTATATCCATTCCCCACAACTTTCAGAAGAACTTTTTTATGACGTCACCTCCCCCGGGGGGTCTTCCCTTGTCAGTGATATTTCTGATTGAGTTGTAGTTGAAGGATGTGGAGCATCAGTTGTTGCAATTCCATATTCTGCACACAAATCGAAATTCGAAGTAGGGTTGTGAACCTCTTCTCCGTTTGAATCCATTTCAACATGAGCATAACTCTCGTCTGGTAAATCCCTAAGGATTTTAGTACACTGTGATGATTATCGCAAAGCTTGCAGCGAAATAAGCCAGCCTCGGAGCGGCTCCGGTCCTGTCAGTACTCCATCCATTTGTAGTGTTTAACCACGGCTTTTATCAACACATTCGAAAATGGAATGTTCCTAACACGTATGCCTGTACTGAGCCTAGTTTCAATCGCGGACCTTTTGCGGCCGAACCAAGAACAATGAGTGTGTCTGTCGGGGCGGCAAAGTTGCGAAAAAACGCAGTTTTGACTTTGTGCTTCCGAAAAAGGTGATAAGGCGAGTTTTCCGGCTTGGGCTGGTGCAGTGCTTATTTGGAAGGGGATTACAAAAAAAGTTACTACCCGAGTCCCAGGTCGATCGGTCGCATTAGAGCCGAGAACGGGACGTCGGTTACCAGGGGTCGAAAAAACCGCTCGGAAACCGAGGCGCCGCTCGGCGGCCAATGTCTCCAGACGGGTGGCTTTGGTTTTAAAGTGACCTATGGTGAGCCTAGTTTCCATCGCCTACCTTTTGCGGTCGATTGGTCCCATTAGAGCCGAGATCAGGTGGGTAGCCGTGGCATACCTGGTGCCGCTAAGCGATTAATTGATATTATTTGGAAAAAAATCACAACAAAAAGTTACTGCCTGGGTGCCAGGCCGATTGGTCCCGTTGAAGTTGAGAACGGGACTTCGTAAGTTCCATGTGCAAATCTTATGTATCGATCAGCCGGGTAGCCGTGGTATGCATGGTGCCGCAAAGCGTCAAATAATGAAAAAAACGTCTTTCATAAGTTGGGGGCTGCAAAATTTTCCAACGTGGGTGGGGGGCCGCACCTCCAAAGGACCGGTAACCAGGGCATGCCTTACCCTGCTTGTTACTGGCCGTCTGGATCGGAGAGAAAATTTTGAATCATCAGCAAAAGCAGAGCATTTAACCTTACCAAATGTAACTAGTCGTGACAGTTCATAAGTAAATATATCAAACAGAATTGGAGATACAATACCGCCCGTAGGATTTGGTCAGAAGGCGCGCGAGGTCGGGATTTAGCGTCTTTTCCGATCAAAACTATGGTGATATTCGTGATCCTGGTGTTGAGGGCTACCAAATGGTATAGCCCTTGTTGGGGTTTCGTTTTGAACTAACGAAGTTTGACGGGCAGGGGATACTGTATATTACCATTTGATGGAGGAGGCGGGCTCGGCGTCCTGTATCTGCGTCCTCGTGGCTCCCATCACACCGTCTGCAACGCACTAGTCGTCTGTGGCCTCGCCGACTCGCGTGCTGCCTCTCCACGTCGAGATTTTCGGCGGTTCCTCCACCATCATTCCATTTGGGGTGAACCGTTGGGAAATCTCGCGGGTAAACGGCAGGGATGGTGCCGCGCGCGGCGAAGGAACAGTTCGACGTTCCCCCTCACAAAATTATCAGCTGTGATTGTGGTAACAATACGATACATAGCATTGTGCCGTACTGGTCAAGTTCCCACGCGAATCCTTCGGCATCCCCCACCCCAATTCTCGGAAATTGGGAGGAGAAGACTCGTTTTCCGCTGAAACTGATGTTATATTTTGACTGTTTAATCATCTGATGTTCCATCTATTTAGGCTTCGATAATTAGAATTATTTCTTGTAAGTTTATAACACTTTTATGTCGCTCGATCATTTTTGCTTTATTTAGAGATTCTGTGCTTATTTAAAGATTTTTATTGAGGAAAACTTTTCAACCCTATCGCTCCAATGAGACCCTGGTCTTTCGACTTCCGGCTAAAAAAACGAAGGCGAAATTTATCGTGGACTCTGCCTTCAAGTGCAAGGGTCGCAATGCGTGTTTGTGGCCGCTGCAGCCCAGCTATTTATCATAGTCATAGTTCCAGTTAACGTGCGGAGAGGGGGGGTGTACTGTGCTTCTCCGGGCCAAATTCCGGTCCGCAATTGCGTCTCGACACGCTTTGCGGCCGCACGCGCTCGAGCCAGTCGGGCTTACAGCGCTAAAGCAACTCGATATGGCTTTTTTGTATAATTTTCTCCAATTTTTCTAAGTTTCCAGTTTCCAAAACCCACCTAGAGTCAGCAGATCGGCGGCTGTGGTGCTGGAAGCTCTTCCGACCTGGGAGCGTGCGGCCGCAAAGCGTGTCGAGACGTGATTGCGGACCGGAATTTGGCCCAGAGAAGCACAGTAGTAACCCAGAGAAAGCGTTGTGGTTATGCTACATGCAGGATTGAGCAGGGTTGCGACTCAGCGCAGCGGGGGCTCGTAAAATTTCTGGAAATTTAAAAAAAAAACTAACTGGGGGGAGGCTCGTAAAATTTTTGAAGAAAGGGTGAGGTAAGAATAGTTGCTTTGAGATATTTGGAGCGCTGAATACAAATTTGATGTCTGTTTTTCAAGGGCCCTTGTGAAATTTTTCAAAATTTCCTCAAATTTTTATAAACGGGAGGGGGTCGTAGCTCCGTCGAAAACTGGCGCAACGGCCTGCTCAGCCCTGATTCCATGTCGAAAAGCTTCTATAGGTAATGTCGGTTCGAATGAGACTGTCCGTCTACGCGGTCGGCGTGCGTGTCAGACTGTTGTTGCGAAGGCTTTTTTGAACTTGTGAATCGATTAGTAGGGTTTTCAGACGAATAGGGAATGATAAATTTCAGCCAACCGTGAAAAATTTCGTTTGAAAAAAACATTCGCGACGGCCGCTCCATACGCACGCAGACTGCGTGGGCGGACAACCTCATTCGGACAAACCTTATGTCCCTGTCGAAAGGCTTCTATAGCTTCTAGAGATATGTATGTTGAACTTCCTTTTTCAGGAGTCGGTCGCGGAATTTTTTAGCGTGGCCAAGGTGCGATGCAAGGTGCGATGCTGCTCATTATTCGATTGCTTCATGGGAGCGGTCGAACTAATTTGTATGGCTTACAACTCAGAATGTTGACGGACTTCATGCAAGGTTGGTTTTTATAAATAAAATTTTCAAATTCGCAAAATAGTTGTCCTCTGTGTTGCTATTAACGCAGTCTTCAAGGGGTTGCTGCTTACGGAGCTTGACCTTTTGGCTCCTGGTCGTGGCGGGACCAACTGCGGCGCGGGGCGCCTGTTTTATTCGTACCGATTAAGAACACTATTATGAGATTGTAATGTGCTTATCTGGGTCAAATTCCGGTCCGCAATTGCGTCTCGACACGCTTTGCGGCAGCGCGCTCCCGAGTAGGAAGGGTTTCCAGCGCCGCAGCCACCGATCTGTTGACTCTAGGTGGGTTTTAGAAACTGGAAACTAAACAAAATCCAAGAAAACCGTAAAAAAAGCCATATCGAGTCGGCTTTGGAGCTGGAAACTCGATTGGCTCGAGCGCGTGCGGCCGCAAAGCGTGTCGACACGCAATTGCGGAACGAAATTTGACCCAGATAAGCACAGTACTTGAAGGCGAGTATCTCTCTATCATGCCTGAGAGGTGTTTGAAGGACGTTATGTGGAAACTTTTCGCCACAATGTCAACATCCTAGACAATGAAGCGCCAGGGTGAAGCGGGGCGTTGTGTAATTGTTCGAAATCGGAGCGACCCCCACCATCTTTTTTTTCCAAAATCCAAAATTTTCGCGACCCCCCCCCGAGGCACGATTTATTCATGAAATCCGAGTATACGGTTTTTTGATATTCTGGTGGTTCCAAAAACCAAAATAATCCATAAATTCGATTACTAAAACTGTCAGACGCCGAAAATTTGTTCAGTAGTCGGGCTCGAGCGTCTAAAACCTGAGCAATACTACGATCCTTCACCTTTGTGACAAAAATTTTGAGAATTTTCGGGATATCTCCACCAATTTTCCATTTTTGGTCCGAAATTTTTTGCGATTTCCTAAACCTTCATTTGTGGGTCAAATTTCTTGCGATCCCCCCACCCCCGTCGCGAAATTTTCCAACCCCGCTTGAGCCTGCGCGCCTCTAGGGAGGGGGGTCGCAAAAATTGCGGCTTTTGAGAAAAAATTTCGATGGTGGGGTCACTCCGATTTCGAAAAAATACGCGACGCCCCGCTTGATCCTAAGTGCAACAGGCAAATTTTTAGGATTTTTTTGGGGAAAAACGCATGTGGCTCAAATCATGTACGTAGGTGTTATTTAGGGTGCTGAAAACTAATGTGGGGTTCGTTTCTTAAAATTCGGACGTTTACTGCAAGTTACGGAGGATAAAATGCCATTTGGAAGACTAAACCTACCCCAATGTTTCGAAAATTGGCGGACGGATATCACGTCTGTATTCACCACCTCAAATTAGCTCGCAAGGCAATTTCGAGTCAAATCTAAGACTTTGTCAAAACTACCGTATACTATATTTGTTCCGAATCGGATAATCGGGTGCAAATCCGACTGCTTCAGTCGGATAAAAAAGTCGAATTTCTATTCAAAAGTTCGGGTATTCTGGAAAAGCGATATCCGACTATAGTCGACAGTTTACAGACCACAATGCTATGAGATAGGGGAGAGATCTTCTTCTTCTTTGCAGCCGCAGGAAGGTTTCTGTCAAAGGTTCAAGAAACGGGCGACTGAAACCGGATTCGTCCACAAATCCATTGTTGTAAGAGTGGTAGGCCTCTTTGGGCATTCGAATAGGTGTTCAGTTGTATGGCCACGGCTACCACAGTCCGGGCACTCGTCCGGCTTACTGCGATCGATCTTATGCAAGAATGACATCAGCATAGGGGAATGACCGCAGCGTAACGAGACAAGGGTACTTCTAGCCCGCCTACCGAGTTCCATCTCGGTGTCGCTGACCATGGGTGGTACGACCTCCAATATGGGATTGACGGTCATCCTACTCAAGTGATCCCTGACGAACTTGGTGTGCTCCGCACGTAAAAGACGCAGACGATCCAGTTGGGAGTCCGTCCATCTCTGTATATTGACTTTCTCGGGAGCATCCGCAAAAGGCCTTCTGATATGTCTCTCTCTCACGGGATTCATGGTCCTTCTTAATGGGTGGTCAGGCTGCCTGACAATGTTAATAACCAGTTGCTGCGCTTGGAGTTGGCAATGCTCCTTAACCGGCAGAACTCGGGCCTCAGCATGAAGATGTTCCACTGGGGTGCTTTTAGCACACCCTGTGGCAATCCGAAGTGCAGCATTTTGAACTCGCTGTATCTTTGTCCACGATGACTCCGATATCATGTGCTGCCATACCGGTGCAGCGTACTCCAACGCCGGCTGCAATATTGCCTTGTAGGTTGTCAATATTGTCTCCTTGCTACTTCCCCACGACGTTCTTCCCAGGGCTTGTACTGAGTCTTAACGGTTTGAAACAGTTTGCAGTTTCAGTCGCGATCGCCGAGCGACTGGGATCAGGGCTCGGCGTGAGGTGTGATGTATCACAGAGGGGGGTTCGACCCGTCGACATCCGGTGGGATGGGGGCTCGGACCTCCGGTGAACTAAGAATCAAGATGGACTTCTGTCAGGGCGGGGGGGGGTTTGAGAACTTATTTTGGCTCGTTACAGGATGATTCCTTGACTTTCTTCTTCTTCTTCTGCAGCCACAGAGGGGGTCCTGTCATAGATTGAGAACTCAGTCGGTCAGTTGACTACGTCGGTCTCATCCAGGGTTGAGCAGGCCGTTGTGGCGATTTTCGTAGCGGCTACGACCCCCCTCCCTTCAAATTTCAATTTTTTTCAAAAGAATTCCCAGGTTTTTAGACCCCCCTCTGGTACTATTTTTTTAGCTTTATTTAGTGTCAAATTTTAATGAGTAGCGAGAGTTGTTGTAGTATTTTATAGGGTCAAGTTCAGTTGCGGCTGGCGTGTGGACGCGAAAGGGTCACGTATTAAATTTTTTTGACCCACCCCCAACTCATGTTTTTCCAAAAATTGCTAAAAATTATACGACCCCCCGTTGTGGCCGGTCACAACGCTGCTCAACCCTGTGATGCGCACTTCTTTACTAACTTCTGAAGTCCACAGAAAACTCCATGTTTGAAACTCACAGTTTAAGTAGGCTAATTGTGGAATTTCCGCTCAAAATTGAGCAATTAACATACTTAGATATGTGTCATTTGTATCAAATCTACCCTCAATCATCAGCCCTCAACAAGTCGCGATAACCGTTTGAATACCGTCATGAAGTATCCAGAATTCAGAAAAAGGCGATATAGTGTCGGGATAAACTTTGAAACCAGGCATAAATCTCAAAAAAGTGGTAATCCGCTTTAATTTACTTTATTGTAGAGCTAACTCTTTATTGTAGTAAATCTTTATCTTCTTATTGATCTTTATTCTTTCTTTATTGTTCTCTAAATCTTTATTGTTGTAAGCTTTATTGTAGTGAAGGTTAAAGGTGCGTCGCCCCCGCGCCGCAGTTCGTCCCGCCACGATCAGGAGCGAAAAGGTCAAGCTCCGTAAGCAACAACTCTTTAAGGGCAGGTTCAAATCTAGCACGGAGCTTTTTGGCTGTAGTCACCAGGTTAAGTGCGTAGGATGTTACGGAAAGGTATGCTTCTACCAAGAGTGATGATTGAGAAGCTTTCTTTTCTGGAGGAGGTCATTTAGGGAAGACCCTCAGTCGCCCATGTTGGAGAAGAATTCTGAATGGATGGAGGCGACATTCGCTGGAGAGATAGCTTTCGATGGTGATTGGCTGCTGGCGGCAGGAGCGCACGAGGTTGTGGTCACATTCTTTTTGTATTCGCATCTGAGGTTGTTTGCCTATCCGTGGGCCGCGTTGCGTGCCGCGTTGCGGAAGGCTACCAAGTATTTTTTGAGAGGTGGGAGGTCGCTACATTAGCCTCCTCTACGATCTTAGGTAACTGGAAGATGCGTGACGCAGGCCCGCTGCGCCAATTTTTGACGGAGCTACGACCCCCACGGCCTCTGGAGACAAAGCTTTTCTCGCGTTTTCAAACGGGCCAGGATGACACTCATTGAACAGTGCTGACAAGAAAACTACTATTAGCTAAATTGGCCATCCCAAGAGAACTGTACTATTGTAGAACCACTTTGGACGTAGAGTTTGAATATGACCGTCGTAGCTGCCTAGAATCACTGTGAAAAAAAGTTATACGCATGTCTTTTCTGATTTTCGTACCTACTGTACCCTTCAAAACGCGCAGTTGTCTTGAGAGAATCTGAAAATGGACCTCATAATCGTGTTCAGCCCCAAAACAACCCCCGGGAGACCGATAGCGTTTTAGACTTGTACGGATTTTCTGTAGGGCGTTTATTTATACCAATTACAAGGCTCTTAAAGAGATGTTTAACAATTTTCTAGATTTGACTCAAAATCTTTCAAGGGTTACTTGGGGCGCTGATAACGAATCTGGAGTTTATTTGTCGATTTTTCAAAGCTTTCGACAAATTTTGTCCAAGTCCTCTGGTCAGTGAAAATTTGATGGCAAAACACAACGTTTGACTGTTTCCGGAGCTTTACGATAGATGTGGCTCAAATTGTTTTTACGGGGGTCATTTTATGTGTTTGAGGGGGGGCATCTGAGGTCCATTTATCCATTTTTGACAGCACACGGTAGATTATGTTCCGTCAAGTTTCGCGCTTGCAGTCTCAGAGTTTCTGGCGCGTCAAAGCTGACTTTTCAGTTAAAGCTGGCTTGGCGTGGCGTGTTGCTAGGATTGATGCTATGAGATGCTAGGATTCCTTTAGTCAGAAAGTATTCGACACATCGACGACTGTTCCTTTGGATGGACGACCCTTCCGTGATGGGGGCCGGACTGATCTGATGGGTCGGTCGACTCGTGCGATTTGCATCCGTTTTCCTGGCCGTTTTCATGGTTTTCCCCATCGCTTTTTACTAGAAGCGCTTAAATTTTCCCGTTTTCGCCAAAAAAGAAAACGGAAACTTTTCCATCATCAATACTGCCCTCAACCCCGAGTCCAAAATATTCCCCGATTCCGGAGAAGGGGTTCAGATCTCATTGTGAGAGGAATTCCGAGTCAAGCAGATCGTAATCCAGAATCCCCACGAAGCCACGCCCCCCCTGTGGCCAAATTCTCGAAGTGACAAATCCACCTTATGTTAGAAATTTTCGATAATTTTAGTACTGAAAATTCAAAAGAAAAGGAAAAATCTTGCAATATCTGTCACCGGTTCTAGTATTTTCTCAATTAACCTCTCTCATTGACCTGCAGGGCCTCGGCGAGTGTATCTCTGATTGTTATCCCCAGAATCATTATGCCCTTTCCAACTTTCTCCGTTTTTTTCGGGTTTGTTAAACGCCTCCTCGTCAGTAACCGCTAGATCTGATTAACGGACCAACGCAATGAAATAGCTGGAGCGAGGCGTCTATTATGATCCCTCATAACCTGACAAGGGAAACCATTTGAGCGCAGTTCGAAATGCGCAAAAATAAGTGCCTAGCTAGGATGCCATAGCTACTAATGGTTGGATTCCGATAAACCGGTTCTTATAAGACAGTAGATGGATGTAGACTGGTCCTGAACCAGTAAGATATTCATAGTTTCGTTCAATATTTTTACTTTTTTGTATGGAAATACGACACTCTAGAAGTTGTGGACCCAGTACACGAAAAAGGAGAAGTCTCGGACGAGTTTGACCGTCTAAACGCGGCGCGCGCAGCGAAAATTCGCTGCGCTCTCGTTGCTGATCTTTTCAGAGGGCCTCGGATAGATCCGCTCTGGCGAGGCCAACTCGTCCGCGGCACTACCTTCTTCGTGTACTAGGTCTACAAGCCGTCGACCAGCTGCGAATATGGTGAGCTGACGCGCCTCGGCGCGCACCAAATAATATGAGATGCGACTTCTTGGCCTCGTCTCTCTCCATGTAACGATTTGATGTGTGCCGCGACGCGACCGCTCGCGTACGCAGCTAGCCGACCACACTTGGACCCAACTGATGAAGTGAGTTTGATTGTGAATGTCTGTCTAGTTAAGGATGTCGCGGCTGGCTGCTTCGCGGATTGTGCAGGTTGGCAGAGGCACTGGCGATGTGACACCTTTTGGAAAACGAATGGATTAGTTGAGCAAACGAATATTTGGAGAAGTCACTCGAGCTACCGACAAGAGGAGCACGAAGGTGAATTGAATATTTTTTCACTGGAGAAAAAGGACCTGTGGACCAGGGGTGTGCGGCAATTGCCCTTTGCCGATTGCCGGCCATTTTTGGGGTTTGCCGTCGCCGTTGCCGTTTGCCGAAATTTACGTTTAAAACGGCAAATTTTCGGCAAAAAATGCGTTCAAACTACAAGATTTGTTGTCACCATTGTTTCTGTATTGGTCAGCGATTCGAAGCTACCAAGAATTTTTTTGACTAGTTTCAGCTACTAGTTCCAGCTCATGTAATGTGTAACTGTACCCATTAACTGTACTCCGCAGTTGCGGACAGCCTCCGTTGTAGCACGGTGCACGATGAGAATCGTCCAGGGACCACCTGGCCCCGGCTCTTGTCGCAAATGATTATAATCATTGTGCGTAACGCAAAAGCGTGTCCGCAGCTGCGAAGCAGAATTTCGCTTCGATAAGGACTCTGAAAATTTCCTTGGACCTTGTGTGATCGTCTAATCTCTTTTGCGGAGTGGAATATCCTAAGCGGGACTTATGAAACCCGAAACCACAAAAACGAACCCGGAGGGAACGTTTTTGTGGCGGCACAGACCGTTTCAGTTATTGACTACTCGGGAGATTTTCGCCGCGACTGGCCCGAAGCAGTTTCGGCCCAGGAATCTCGGAGAAGTCACGAAGACCTCGTTCAGTGATAGGTCGTGGGAGAGCCGCGGAAATGTCTGAGATCGAGTGAGAGTCGCTGAGCAGTCAAGGATCGCGGTGGGGGCGCGGATGAGTCGCTGCAAAATCCTTCAGGATAGAAGGAGCTTATCGCCAGTGTCTATCTGTAAGAAGCTGTGCTCAGCAATCGGGCGCGAAATCATTCGATCAATAGCCATCCTCTCTTAGTTTTCTCGCTCGCTGTTTTTCCCGCCAAGCAGCGTTGCGGCCCCCCCCATCCAGTGATAGACGATACCTTGACTTTCTAGAAGATTGACCGATGCGGGCCATGATGCGAAAGCTCGCGCTATCTGATGCTGATCCGCCACTCTGCCATCCTCGTAGAGAAGGCTGGCGTATCTTAACGGAAAAGTTCTGGAATTCGTAAACGCAGGTCTTGTTGAATTGAGACTCTGAAAATTTAGGACAAGTGGATCTAGCAGGGCCAACTGACACTCATTCTCGAATTTCGAAGACTTTTCTTCAACGTCCGAAGAATTAGCCTTCATAAAAGAACCACAGTTACTGCGTTTATTCCATCAGGCGACCGCTGTTCGCGAATCAAGCGTAGCGCTCGCGGAATATGAGGTCTGCAGAGTTTGGGTCGCGGCGTTTTTCGCGGCGACTGCAATAGCGGTCACGTTGAGTGCAGGCAGCGACCTGCGCGGCATGAAAGGCGACGAGGGGGACCGCAGAGGGTTTCGACGCCGCGACGACCTGCGTCACAGCCAGCGAGCGGCAACCGATGCCTCGACGACAGTGACAATGATACTCGATACTATCGGCTGCTATGCCAAAGACCTGGTGCGCGCCGCGCGCGTTGTCGGATGGCATCGCCCGACGTCGGACGGCGAAATAGCTGTGAAAGGAGCTTTAGACAATAGAGCAATCGCAGTTCCTCTCATAAGTACAATTACGGCAATTTTTTTTTAAAAACATAATCATTTTCAAGGAAATTTGAAAGACATTCACTGGGTCACACCAACTCATTAGCCCGCTTGCATTGAAAGCATTCACGTTTAAAAAAGCGAGGTCCGCGATGGAAACTGCTCTTTGGTATGTATTTTTTAAATATTACGTCGGAAGGACGCTCATCATAAAACAGGTTGCTGCAGAGATTTTCTTTTTTTTTAACGGCGAAGTCGACAGAAGGTGCACAACTAGCAAAACCAAAGAGTACTTGATGTCATTTTGATCTTGATGACCCATCTCAAATTTTACGAAAGTTGATAGCATCGGTCAAAACCACATTTTGTGACGTGAAGAGCTGTTTTTTTTTGAGAATGAATATCCGTTTTAGATCATTTTTGGTCACATAGGGCAAAAGGTGTGCATTCGTTACGAAAACTCCACGGTCACTTCCCATCGTGAACATTGTATGTTTGGATAAGCCTCAATAGTAACAAAACTGAGCTGCGAGTGATGTACGATAAAGTTTTTAATAATAGAAGTTATCAACGTGTTGTACAACATTCATGTAAGAGGCTATTCATACTCCTCAACGCCGGCGTGCCACATGTGTGATGCGCGGGAGTGGTATTAGAGCTTGAGTATTTCCCAACAGCGTGTCGCGCTTGCGTTGACTATGAATACTCCCGAAAGTGTCACCTAGAGCATTCTTGTTTTTGCGAGTTTTCCTTCCATTTCCCGAAATTAATTAAACAAAAATCTTCACGCCAATTACAGGCTGTAAAACGGCGAAATTCACATGGTTCCTACGCGCGCTGGTGGGTAGCGGAGGTTAGAGACAGTGAGAGAGTGGAGGGCAGACGGAGGCCCAGGCGTCGCGCGCACCGCTCGTATCTCGAATGATGTGAATTTCGACGTTTTAGAGAGGGTACAGCGCGCTGTAATCAAAAGGCACATCTCAGATATCATAAATGACGTTTCAAGTGGAATGAGAAAATTCAGTCCAATAGCTCCTGAATCTACATGAGCATAAGTAACAGCAGTGGATGTCGAGCGGTGGTATTAATACTTTAAATGCGTCGTCATGGCGGAGCGGGTGGAGCGTGAGGCGCCGTCATCGCGTCACACCATTCGTACTCCAAGGCCACGCACACGCGTCCCGCGCTGGCGTCGAGGAGTATGAATAATCCCCAATCGTCGCTGGAAAAATTGTGTTCAGAGTGAGTCACAAACATATTCACGTACATCTTCTATGTTTGGGGGAGGGTGAGGCATTCGACCCCTTACTTCGTCCCTGAGGGGTAGTCCTCTCTGCGCTCCGAGCTCCATTCCGATGTTTGTAGCAGCACACAAGCTTCCACCAATTTCCGCAATTTCGGTGGCTCGATGCGAGCGATATTGTGCAGAATGGGGAAGCGCCGTTTCAGTACGCCGAATGCTTGTTCGACAACTCTACGGCACTTCGTGTGCTGCCGATTAAATCTCGCCTTTTTCGGGTCTGCGTCCGCACGTTGTTCCCGATAAGGCGTCATTATTCCTCGAGAATTAGCGTACCCAGAGTCACCCAAAAGGCGATAACCCGACGGTACGCGCTCCTCATTGAACAGCCGACACGCCTCAGAGCGCAACCATACGGCCGAGTCATGTCGACTACCAGGGTGGTTGCAGTTGATGTACAGGAATTTTCCCCTGGCGTCGACAATCCCTAGCATATTTAGGGCCGGGTAACCCTTGCGGCAGTAGTACTGCTCCCCGTAGAGGCGAGGCTGCTGAATCCGTATCAAGCAGCCGTCGATGCATCCGATGACATCTGAATTTGGCCGATTTAATATTTTAATCACGTTCAATATGAGTTGAAAAACAGGGTGCTTGTTACTCACTGGTGAATGCGCTCCTCCGTGCGAATTCTGCTGCCTTCTCTTCGCACCATGCCGCATCGTCGGCCCAAAATTTGAGGAAGAAACGCTCAATATCCTCGTGATTCAGCGCTTCAATGACTCTTGCCACAACGTCACTGACACACTTTTGGCTTACACCAAAAGTATCCGCCACAACATTCTGGTGACTGTTCGTACCGAAATATCGAAGCGCCGTCAGCACCTTCAAAAGTTTTTCATCCCAGCGATTGCGCAACTCTAATCCATAAAACAAGGGAAGGTGTTCATGGCTAGTCGAGTCTATTCATACACATAATGTAAATCTTGTTAGCTACCGTAACTTGCCGCAATGTTGTGAAGGAAAACGTGTCCAATATCTGTGTTACATGCATAGAATTGCCTTCTGGACGTGGTGTGAGGAGAAAAACCCGTACGGAGTGGTGATTGTGAATCCGCATCGCCCCTTTAGGCTCCAGAGGTGAGAAAGTTAATCTTCAAATTTTCAGCGGACTTGTTTGATGCACAAACCACGGTTTCCCGGGATGGAAGATGGCGGTCGGTAAACTCTGGTACCGCCGTAGTGACCTGTTGATTTCGATCAATACCAGTAGCGGAGCGGTGGGCCTCGGTGAAATATAACTAGTGATAAGGAGGTTCCGGCGAAAAAGCCACCGCTCCGCGCTGTGATAATCGAAATCAACAGGTCACTACGGCGGTACCAGAGTTTAGAAGAGCGATTCTAGTGCAGCACGGTGCTATAATTGCATTTGAATGCCTGTTTGGATAGATTCGATCATCGAGCGTTGCTCCCTCTCTTGTTAGCACGATTTCATTACCTGATTCCTCTTGTTTATAACCCAAGGTTCGAAGCCATTTTCCGGGAGTAGTGGTTCCAGCATTCGCACAATTTCGTTAACCTGATGCCGATGAAACCGATATTTCGAAAAAAATATGCGGTCGTTGTCCTCGAACAATTCCACAGGGTGAAGGCGCTGGTATCGGATATTAGGTCTTCTTTGTGATGTACCGATTACAATGACGGCCATATTGTAGGGCAGACTGCCTGTAGAATTGCGTGCCGTAGTACACTGACGAGAGAACAAATTCATGCGTAGGGATGGAATCGTGACAAGGTGTGAGTACGCGTTATACTTCAACACACCGAATATTCCGAATGATTTGAATTTTCGCCAGAATACCACAATGTGTTATAGCCATTCCTGTTCACAACATTACTCCAAGGAGGAAGGCAGCTTCAATTCATAAGAAACGAGTATTATACCCTTTTGTAAAATTAAAATAATCAATTATTTCGAAATCGTTCGAATATTCGAATAATTGTGAATCGCAATTGTAAGAATGGGCGGAAATATGTTCTGCCATCAATTGTGGCAGCCATTGGCCGAGGCTGAGTTACGGAAGTAGGGAATCTCAGTACACATACCAAGGATTCAGCGGAAAATTCAATCATGCGTTTATTCGAAAATTCGAAGTGCCCAAGTATAGTGCGCGATGGAGATCGTATTGTGTTGATGAAAAATCTGAAGAGTCCCCATTATGAGGAAGCGATGTCTACTGTGAGAGTTTTGGCCGATAAATATCCAGGAAATAGCTAGCAGCCGCCAAGTAACCGAGAAAAAGCCGCCAATTAATGCTCGCGGCGAAATACCCGCCAGATAATGCTCGCCGCGGAATATCCTAGAAATAATGCTATGCAAGAAGGTAAACGAAGCATTTTTGAGGCATGGTCCAGATATAAACACGGTTATTGATTGGCTATTCCTTGGATATTCCGTGAAAACCCGATAAATAGCCAGGAGCTACTGCGGAACCACTGGCCGTATTCACGAAGCTACGGGAGACTCCCGGAAAGGTTATTAGAACCAGCCGATGCATGCGGCGAAGGACTTTGGGCACAGGGGGAGATGGGAGTACGGGGTTGGGTTTATTCCTCCGTCGACCAATCACCCACGTCTTAAGGTGTGGAGAGACGTCTGTCGATTGGCCGATGGAGCAATAAACCCCGCCCCGTACTCCGATCTCCCCCTGTTCCGGACTTTGGACCCTCCCTGGAGGCTCCCGTAGTTTCATGAACACGGCCAGTGGTGGGCTATGTCTAGGCTATTTTTGGTCGAAACTCTCAGAGTAAATATCCACGGCTACCTCAACACCAATGCGGCACAGTTCTTGGAATGTTTCTATGACCGATACTTTTATAGTAATAAATTTTCGAATTCATGCATTCTGTATAAGTTTTGTTCTTCAAAATGCTGTGGGGAACTTTTTCCTCGTCATGTTATACAACGATTCTTAACATCTTCTGATGGCAAAAAAAATTTTACGGGTTTGGAATTTCCATGCTGCTCCTCTGAGCCTTGGTTTGAATTAGGGCATCGGTGTACTTCCTTGTCGCTGCAGCGACATGTTTCGCCAACTAGTATTCATCGTGTCGGGAATGCGCCGGCGATGGCAGGGTCGGCCGCGGGAACCGTTTGCGTGAGTCCTACGCGGCGGCGGGGCACTGAAGGGTCTTAGGGGTTGTTTATACTCCCGCCGCCAAGCGGTGCGGCACAGTGCGTTCCTGTAAGGGGTCGTTTATACTTCCGCCGCGGTGCGGCGCAGTAAGATGCAATACAGCCATATCGATCAAGCGGCGCCGCCTGGCGGCGCCGCGAGGCGTTTAGCGTTTTTCTGCTCGAAATCTTCCAACGGTGCCGCACGCGGCCGCCGCCTAGGTGCTGCCGCGCCGCCCGAGGAAAGCAGACGTCGCGGCGGCCGCGTGCGATCCGCATTGACATAGTATGCTTCTTTTGCTGTTATTTCATACACATTCTCAATTTTTCTCATCTGATTCATCTCTTAAATCCCTTCCAAGGTCCTGGGCGTTGTTTAGAGTAGGCTGGGCTGTGAAAAGTTCATTTCTTTAGTTTTTGTGATACTTTTTCTAAAGAGAAATCGTTTTTGAAGACTCTATCCGCCTTCGGGTGCTGTGTTATGTTACGAAAAATATATAGATGTTTCTTTTGCACAAGAAATCGCTCATTACAATCGGCCTTGTGTTATGTCAGAGCTACTCCAGCTTGTGTTTAACGCCATTCTGCGACGTCGCCGCGTAAATTCGACGCAGCCCGATTATACATCCTGGTGGCGCGATTTTTCAAGCGGCGCGCCGCGCCGCCCCACTTATTGCCGCGCCGCTCCACGGCGGAAGTATAAACGACCCCTAATATTGATCACGCGGCGCGGCACGATCGATACTATGGGATTGCACTTCGCCGCGCCGCTCGGCGGCGGAAGTATAAACGACGCCTTATAATTTTGAGTGGCGTGACCCTAGTATACTCCGTCGCCGTGGCGACAACCTGTCGCTGGGTTCCGATAACTTCCCAGGATGGGTTTTGTATTTCTTCTTAAACTATAACATCATTTCTAACAAACTAGCGGCGGCAAGTGATCAGTAGCATTAGTATTTTTCTAGCGTTTTAAGTAGCGTTTCATATGCTGGTTCTACCACTTCTATATAGGCATATTTCCAGGTCGCTCGGTCCTTTTTGCATAATATTCGTTTTGTGAGTACATTTTCGTAATGCCTGCCTCGTTTTTTACATGGTATGTGGAATCAAAATCAATAAGATCGGATTATCTTACCAAATCAGAACTTTCTCTACTAATTTGAAACGAAAATGTGCTCCGGTTTTTTGATTAATAAACTTTTTAGTGGCATTATTCCCATCAACAAATGTTGCTCATACAGTTTCATTCAAGAAAGCAGTACTAGAATTAAATTTGGTATCCGTTAATTGGTCTGTAGATGCGCGTATACAGAAATGTGTGTACGCAGAAACACGTTGGATTCTATGCAGCGGCGACAACTCCAGCGACCGGCCGCAACTGAAGTATACCAATGCCCTGTAGGCCGGGATAATACTTCCACCGATGAGCGGCGCGACCATCAATATCGACCCAAAATCGATGTGCCCGCAATGCAGTATTGCGCTTTAGCTGATCGCGGTAAGTACGATCCCGGCCTTATGAGACAATTTTGTGAATGAATTCTGCCTTTTTTCAATTTTTTCCCTTAAAGTTTGAAGGATGTGTGAGGATTCTTTTTTATGCCCTATAACATATTGAAAATTCATCAAGTTTCTCTGCGTCTAAGCCGAAATACACTTGAAACAGTCCTTAGGCAGCATCAGGCAACCTGGCGTAAAAAAGTTCTTCCAGAAATCGCAGTGGTTCGGTTCTTCGAAGTAAGGCAAATATCTAAAAATTTCGGTAACACCTTCGGTAATTCATCAGTTGTTCAACGTGATTTTTGTCGGTTTCCTTCAGCACTTAATTATGAAAGTTGAATGAAACATTCCAAAAGTTGTCGAAGTACCCCTAATATCGGAACTTGATTTATAAAAGTATTAGCGAGTTAGGTACTCTTTTATTTTTCAAAAATTTTCGCATTCGAATGCATGGACAGAAAATGATTGAAATGAATAAGAGAAGAGTATTAACAGGAAAAAACAAAACTCAGTTCAAGCGACCAGTTGTGACTGATAACGATAACGATCAATCAATTCAAAGTTAAGATGATCTGAAACTTGTCTGGAAGGATATCAGCTCATCTTATCAGTTTAATATCAGATCATCTGATAGGGGTGGTTTACTACAGCCCGAAGTTAGTTATGAATTTGATATTGTTATCACAAGATAACGAGCACATTTGGGCAAAGACAACCGCCTTGAAAAATAAAGTTGCTCTCAAATTTTGCACAATATTTTCACACGATCGACAAGGCCACGACATGTTGTACATTTCGGCGTTTTCAAATTTGAAAACGGAGCACTTCGAGGCGAGTTATGGACGAAAGACGCTTTAGTTGCCCACTTTGAACATTTTTTCCCTTGGATAGCGGCGGTATTGTAATTCAAATGCTAAATACCACAATAAATGACAACATCGAGATATTTGGCACTCAAAATATAAAAGAGAAAATAATGATGACCAATCGACCTCGCATGCTTCAAGGGTACAGCATCGATGACTACTAGATGATGCTTTTTTTTCGGAGAAATTTCACCATCTGCTAGAAAATGATAGGTGATCCATGGCGTGAGTCAGCGTAGAGCCGCAGGTTTCAGCATTGTGCATGATGGGTGGTGGCCATCGTGTATCAACAAACCTGAGAAGGGGGGAGAAACGGGGGGGGAGCGAGGTTTCTGATTGGACGCAACAGCCGGGGGCCGGGGCTAGCCCGTGTTGCGTCCAATCAGGATCTTCGCTCCTCCTCCGTTTCTCCCGCCTCCTCAGTAGTGTTGATACACGATGGCCACCACCCTGCATGATCATTGAGTCTCAAAAGCAGGTCTATGATTCCCTGCTGAAAGAGCGAATATGCGAATTCATCCCGCTTTCTACACAGCTGAAGGCACTGGTCACGATGGATAATGGCTGTGTCCGTGGTGGGTTCTGAGCGACTCTGGAGACACCATTGTGATCAGCCCGAAATCCTCACAAAGCTAAGCAAGAAAAATGGAAAACGATTTTGAGGTCGGGCTGTGCCTTTAAGGTATCGTAGAATGTGTGTATTCTTTACATTTATCTAGCTCAATATGTATTCAACCCTATAAGGATATGTAGATTTAAAGACATGGAAGCCGAAAAAAAGTGGGTCCTGCACGAATTTTACAGCTCCTGCTCAAAGTTTCTAGCTCGCATGATACAGTTACTGCACGACTGACTCTCCACAGGGTTTCTCAGTAATTGTGGACCCAGGTTAGTATTTTTCGCGAGAATCGCGTTTTTGAGCGACCTATCCCCCATAATGTAGACATCAATAGTTATCAACGCTGTACAGAGGCCTTTGTACTCCTCACATACACTAAATATCGCAAGTCACCTAGCTTGAATAGTGCTTGGGTGTGGCACTGCACTGTGCTGTGAGAAAGAGCGCTCCAATGCGAAACCGCGACGCGAGCGCGCGCCACCGGCGGAGGTGAGGTATATTTACGTAACATCGATTAGTGCCGGGCGCATTGGAGAATGAACGCACCCACTCCGACTGAGTTGCTGGTTGAGGGACTGGCGAAAATCAGCGCTGCTGACCTTTGTGGGAGAGAAAGCATGAATAGGGGAGTGTGCAAGGCCGAACGTGTGCAGGGGAAAGGCAGCACGCGAGTCGGCGAGGCCACAGACGGCCAGTGCGTTGCAAACGGTGTGGTGGGAGCCACGAGGACGCAGACACAGGACGCCGAGCCTCCCTCATCCATTAAATGGTAATATACAGTATACCCTGCCTGTCAAACTTCGTTAGTTCAAAACGAAACCCCAACAAGGGCTATACCATTTGGTAGCCCTTGACACCAGGATCACGAATATCGCCATAGTTTCGCTCAGAGTTGATTTTGAAGTGAGTTATGGAGAAAAGACGAAAAAGACGGTAAAACCCGACCTCGCGCGCCTTCTGACCAAATCCTACGAGCGGTATTGTAAAACTCCTCCCTGAGGTACGCCACTGCAAACGGGTTTGGGATCAGAAAAAGTTGAACTAACTCGAACAACAAACGACCTATTGCTTATGTGTAGAGGCTCTTATCCATGCTATAATTCTAGGATGAATACCAACTTGGGCGAGCTTAGACATGAGTTTGGAATTATAGACCCTGTCGAGAGCCTTGGAAAAGTCAACATACATAGATGACATCAACTTCTTTTCCCTCATGCACATTAGACTATGTCAACGAATATTCGGAAAACGAATATTCGGCCGAATAAACGAATAATCGAATATTCGAATAATTCGATTACTCGAAAAAGTCAATTTTTCGAATAATTCGTTTATTCGAATATTCGGAAAAGGCAGTTTTTCGAATAATTCGTTTATTCGAATATTCGGGAAAGTCAATTTTCCGAATAATTCGTTTATTCGAATATTCGAAGGGCCCAATATTCGAATATTCGGCCGAATAAACGAATAATTTCAGAAAAATAAAAAGCAGTCTCCGGCACATGTCCATTTTTGCGTTCCAGAGGTGAAATGTCCCCGATAAAACTGGTAGAAAGTTCGAATATCATCGGAATACTCCAATATAAAACACCAGCGGCGTCGGCCGGCTGACGCCGGCCTCTGCCGCTGGGGTCCGGCTGCGCCGGCCCATTTGCCTGCTTCCCCGGCGTTTGGGTATAAGGCAAATGAATCGGCACTTTCTTTTTTCCTGCACCGACCCATAAGCTGGCTTAGGCGGCAACGCTAAAACGATTCGAAACCACAAAGCATTCCAAACTTTGGAACCCCGTTTAACTCCTTGTCTGTACCGTGACACACCGGTCGTTCTTCCGTTTCATAAGGTCCTGAAGTGGGTTTTGATTTATTTTAATTTCTTTCATGATAAGGACAACCGATGTTTGGAATTTACTAAACGTTTTCACGATCAACCGACACCCTGTTACTTTTATTGCCGAATCAAGTAGAATGATGTTTGTGTTTCATGGATGCAGATTCTGATTAACTCTTATTTTCATCGTATATAAACCCGAATTAAAAAATGTTAGTGCCTATAAACATTTAAGCAGTTGGAATGAGTGGTGAAGGGTAGGGGACCTGAAGAAGGGGGTGGTGTACGCTCTCTTTCAGACACACACAGTGATTCTGAAGTTCTGCACTCTCTCCCTTGAGTCTCGCATGTTTTCTACGGCGTCCGGCGCTCCCTCACTTGGGTCTCAAACACTTTCTACGGCGAACTCTCCCTCGGGTCTCACCCATTTTGTACGGCGCCCGGCGCACTCCCACTTCGGTCCCGCACACTTTCTACGACGTCCGGCGCACTCCCACTTGGAACCCGCACACTTCCTACGGCGTCTGGCGCATTCTCACTCGGGTCAAGCACACTTTCTACGGCGTGCGGCGCTCTCCTACTTGGGTCCCGCACACTTTCTACGGCGTTCGGCGCACTCCCACTTGGGTCCCGCATACCTTCCATGGCGTCCGGCGCTCCCCCACTTGGGTCCCGCACACTTTTAAAGGCGTCCTGCGCACTCCCACTTGGATCCCGCACACTTCCCATTTGGGTCCCGTACCCTTCCTATGATGTACTGCGCATCACTTCTAAGTTCCTGCACCCTTACCCTGACGTCCTGCCCACTTTCGAAGCCCATCCCGAAGGGTTGCCCGCCTTGAAAGTCAAGCCGAATAAACGGTCAAACAAACACACAGAGAAACGCACACATACATAACTACACACACACAAATTTACTATATATATATATATATATATATATATATATATATATATATATATATATATATATATATATATATATATATATATATATATATATATATATATATATATATATATATATATATAGTAGGATGAGATAGTCAGAAACCTAATGGTGGAGTATCTCGCTCACCACCGAATTTGTGGGCAGACGTAACAGATACTGTTTTTGATCTGATGGAGTATGTCCCAAACAGATTCGAGCGATGTTCCAGAAACGGCTACCTTACGCTGCTTGAGTATTACCTAATACTTAATTGCCACGAATTTAGGTCAATCGCTGCAACTTTGAGCCAGTTCTTATCAAACATTCACCTTATATTTTTGCAGAGGTGAAATGTCTCCAACCAAACTGGATGCTATCTTAGCGGTGGGGGGCACTAAGTCGGGGTGCACATGGCCCCGCCCATTTTATCGTGCCGCACTGAATTTGAGCACCTACCCGGGTTTTCCCTCCCCCGCACAAATCAGGAGTGATTGCGGCACGGAAAAATGGGCGTGGTCATGTGCGATACAAAAGTGCCCCCTCCGCTCAGATAGCACCCTAAACTGATAGGAAATTCGGATATTGTTTGTAGATATTGTTTAGAAAATTAAGAGAATTTGATCGTATCGTTTAACAACTACTCATTGACAGTGATAAATGTTAGAAGTTGGAAGTGCCGCGAACGGTGGTTTGATTATGCCTACTCGGTCCGTACTTTCTTATTCGAATACTCGCGAATACATTTTGGCCGATTATTCGGAAGAGTCAAATTTTCGAATAATTCGTTTATTCGAATATTCGGAGAAGTCAATTTTTCGAATAATTCGTTTATTCGAATATTCGGAGAGGTCGTTTTTTCGAATAATTCGTTTATCCGAATATTCGGAGAAGTCAATTTTTCGAATAATTCGTTTATTCGAATATTCGGAGAAGTCAATTTTTCGAATAATTCTTTAATTCGAATATTCGAAAGAGTCAATTTTCCGAATTATTCGTTTATTCGAATATTCGAAAATTTTTATTCGTTTGATATACTCTAATGCACATTAGGTGATTGCAACATGGCCGTCATCGTCGCCTTTTCTTTTCCATGTTGGGATTCCCAAATTATTGAGTGGTCCTCCAAATGTTTACATATTCTCACCTTAAGAATCTTCTCGAACAACCTACAGAAAATAGAGGTACATAATGCTTACTGGCCTAAAGTTTTCAGGGCTAGTATGAGGCGGCTTTTTCGGAATAAGACTTGCAAAGGCAACACGCCATCTATTCGGAACCTCTGCTAGCATGAACGAAAGATTAAAAATATGGTTAGATCCGCGGCCTGTTTCCTCAAGAAAAAAAACGTGTAAATTCAAACCGCGGCTGGCGTGGCGGTTTAAATCTCAATCTCTGAGAATTAAACGCCGCGCCAGCCGCGGTTTGAATTTGAACGTTTTTTTCATGAGGACACAGGCCACGGACCTAACTATATATGTGAGCGGTCCAAATATGATGTGGGCTACATGTTTAATGAATTTTAAAGGCAAATGATCCGGTGTATCGGAAAATGAATTAGGCCAGCTAGAAAGGAACATGTGGACATCCTCTGGATAAAACCGAGCAGAATCGTCCATTGTATTGAATTCCTGGGTAAGATTCATAGGGTCACTAGGCCCATCGTCCTCGCCAAAAGCCTTTTCGAAAATAGATGCAAAGATTTCCGACCTCTCTTTGTCGTCTGTTATTATGGAACCCTCGAACTCAATAGACCCTAATCAGTGTTTGTCTCCCAATCTAGCATTCAAAAGTCTATAGAAAGCATTTTCTACCTGATTCAGTGATCCTCTTTTCAATATTTCTGTTGAATTTTTTCAATTGCTTGTCAAATCTCAAACATATAACTCTATACACCTCCCATAAATTTGCTGCATTAGTAAATCTAGCCCGATTCCATGCCTGTGATTTTTTAAACGCCAGGTGCTGCAAATGCTCCGGAAGATGGTCCGTGCCCTCGGAAACTTCTATGAGTGGTACAAAAAGATGAATGCAATGCTGCAGAATAGAAATGAACATTTCATATTTAGCATTAACCGAGTCAGCAGTGTTAAACGCCCAATACCAATCCACACCGTTCAATTGCTCAAAGATCGCGGGAAAATTAGCATTTTTGAAGTTCCTACTGGAGATTTTACAACCACTCGCAGGGGTGGGAAAATTGAGCTCAAAATGAATTACAGCATGATCAAATATCGAAAACTGTGACGAAAGTTGAGGGGAATGCCTAGAACCCCAGAAAGGTTGAGCCAAAACTTTAGTGATTGGCTTTTCGACAAACAAACCATAACGCCCTCGGAATCCTAATACTCTCAACCTCACTCCTTCAAAAACGGCTTACACGCTCACAAACATGGTCGAGATAACACCATAAATAGACCCGTACGGCCAGGGTTGAGCAGACCGTTGCGCCAAATTTCGGCTGAGCTACGACCCCCTCCCAAATGACAGAAATTTCTTTAAAATTTCCACAATTTTTGCGATCCCCTCCCGAGATAAAAAAAATCCTTAAACTTTTTGAGAGTGACAAAGTTGGAAAAGGTTCAAATTTGTGGTGAAATTCGGTGTAATCGTACGAGCCCCTCCTCCCGATCCCGGGTTTTCTTTTTTTTCCAAAAATTTCTTCTCTTTTACGACCCCATCCCCCTGTTGCGCCGAGTCGCAACCCTTCTCAACCCTGAGTACGGCCCGTACTACGTCGTCAATGAAGTTGAAGCACTGAAAACTAACCAGAATGACAGTACTCGAGCCTTACTGCCTCACAAGCATGCATTTTACTATCCCCTCAAATAACAGAATGAGAAGTAAGAATTGAGAAAACATGTGAAAATTTAGAGTGGCAGCACTGTCAAATGGGAGTCTACGAGGATAACATTTTGATTTACCTTAATATAACATGTCAGCTTCCCGATGAGATCCGCCACTTTAGGAGTCAGCCGGAGTAGAGCGGCATTCTTGGAAACGGATGGGAATTAAGACAAGTTATATATTGAGGTACAGTACCGTGCAAAAGTCTATTCGCGTGGCATTTCCGCGAATAATGTTCTTATACATATCTTGGCTTGCCCTTAGCGAAATTTGATGAAATTCTAGTATTTTATAGGGCATCACAACAGTTGCTTTGCACATACACAAAATTGGTTTTTGAGCTTGCAGTTTTTGAATATGGAATTTATTCATCATTTTGTGGTACTATCTCAAATTGGGACTAGTCCTTCAAAACATGACTATTACAATTTCAAACCCGTAACACTTCTTCGCCATTCGAAGGTCTTCGGAACCGTAGTATAACCTTGTGAAAATTAATCTCCATCAAAAAAATTTTGGAAATAAATTTGAAAGAAAATCATGCGATATTGAACCTATCAAGTATATCTCTTTGAAGTTATCGAAAAAGAGCGAAATTTATGTTCCAGTTGTACTTTGTCTAAGCCTTACAAAACGCATATTTTGTAATGGTTCTGAGGTGAATATTATAGGGGTGAATTTCCAATTTCCATTTTTGATTTTGACCATGCTTCTACAGTACCCCTGGAATTTTCCATCTTTGATTTTGAATAGTACTTAGGGAATGGGAGAGTTCCTATTGTGGGGGTACTGGGGAGTAAAATCAGTGCAAATGCGACCACTGCAATGCTGTTGTCGGTCACGGGTACCACTTTCTACCCATGCTTCTACAGTACCCCTGGACCGCTGATCTTCTATGACTGCCAAACCACCTTGCTTAAATCGCAAGCAAGGTGCGAAGACGGACAGAACACTTCATATTCAACTTTATATATTGCTTCATCAATACAAAAACCGGTTCTAGTGAATTAACTCCATTCATATATAAAAGCAAACACTGGAATCAACTGCAACGAAAAATTACAGAAGGTAATGGCACCGGTCAAAGGTCATAACTTCGTGAACAAAATGAATCTGGACATCGACGTGGAGTAGAACTCAAATAAACACATAAATGATGTTCAACGCACACAGCTTCCACAAAATGAAACCAACAGATTTCACAGTCCTACCCAAGAACTTTAAAATTACGCTTTCCTAGACGAAAATTCCGCAAAATTTTCGAACCACAAACAATAAAAAAAAATACGCTGTATATAGAACAAACACTAAAGGTCACCGGCATTCAGAACATCCTACTACATATTCCTATATGAGGCCGTTCACCTAAGAACCGAGACGATTTGAGACACAAAACCCGTATTGCAGGTTTTTCGTTATAGATCGATAGAGGGTGCTAAAAATTCAGACCCTCCTCTCTAAAACTTTTGAAGAAGCTTTGGTAGGAGACTAAGTGTTGAAAAAAATTAGTGTAGGTCTCTAAGCTCAGCACACACGCTCGCAAATTTGGTGGAGATAGCAAGGTCAACGAGGTCATACCAGAACGCTTCTAATACTACAACGCTCACGCCGTCGCAAGCACCCAAATCAAGTCAAAACCATTGTATTTGAGCCAGAGTTGCGCAGACTTGCGATTCGGCGCAATAGATGGTCGTAAAAATTGTGGAACATACTTTAAAAATGGAAATTAGGGAGGGGGGCTCGTGAATTTTTCAGAGAAAAAAAGGATTTTTCTTCAAACTCCTTGGTAAGCTAAAATGAGTTACTCAGAAAATCGCCGCATTTAATGCGTGCCGAGTATGCGTTCACTTCGAAGACAAGGCGGCTTCGACCACATATGGGAACGCGCTGCTAGCTAGTGTAGCACGTGCTCCAATTGTGTTTCAAATTACAGCACGTGCCCCATTAAAAAAAAACGCTCAAAGCGTGAATGTTACACATTCAACTTAATGTAGAACAAAAAAAAGGGAGCACACCACGCATTCTTGAGGCTGGGCTCATATGTCGGCAGCCTCTCCCGTTCAATTACCCAGGTATGCGGTACTTGGCCCACCCAGCCGCTGAAGACCTTGAACAGCCACTGGCGGCCCCAGATGGTGGTCGGCGCGGTTGCCGGGCGTCTCGTCCCCGCCCTACCAGGATGGACTCTTACAATATCAGCCGCCGCCTGACTGTTGAGTGTGTGGCGCGCTTCTGTCTCTCGCAAGCTCTCCCTTTGTGCTTCCCCTCTCTCCCCAGCTCGAGTCTGGCGAGGTCATGGGTCAACGCAAAGCGATAGTTCTGAGAGGAATACTTATAGTACTCATTAACACTTTGCGTGATATTTGATTAGAGAAGTTGATTGATTTTCAAGTGTTCGAAATCTGAGATTTCCATATGAAGCAGACCCAACGTATATAGCCTAGTTTTGTCTGCATCGCTGCTGTTTTTCATCGCAGCGATTTCGCACCCGCGGCTGCAGCGTTGTAGCAGCGGCAGCGATTCTGTTCATAAAGCATAGGCCCACGGATGGTAGAAGAAATTCAAATAATTAGTGAAATTAATGGCTGGTATTCATCAGTAACGCGTTTCGACTCGAAAACACTGATCTTGTCATGTGAAAGGATCAACGTTCACTAGGCGAAACGTGTCATTCGCTGGCAATCGCTCTATCGCTGCCATTTTGGCCGCGATGGAGCGATGGTCAGCGACCACTGAGAATCGTTCTTCAAGCAGCGATGCAGTAAAACATAGGATTTCGTCGCAGCGACCCAGCGATGTAGGACTTATGCCACGAAGCGATCACAATTGGAGCGGCTTTCCATTACGCGCGATGAAAAAGGAACAGTTGTCCCTCGCATGGCCGCAGCGACCACCTGCAGTCAAAACTAGGCTTACAGCACCTGCCAAGTGCCAGCTCTCAGTTCCTCGGAATAAGCGAGATATAGGAGGAAGCCACCCTGGGGTGCCCACATCCGGAAGCCACTTTGGCACGCCCCTTTTACGATCTTTCGAGTTCAATAGTGGCAAGATGAGCGACGATTTTCGGTAAGTGGCCCCTTTTTTCCCTTCATTCCCGACCTCTCTCTTTACTCAGGCTGACTCGCATTCATTGGTTGCAAATGGCGGAAGTTACAAGCCTCGAAAAACTCGTCCACCATGCTTTCGCAGCTCAGTTTTTGAGGGGCCATAACACCGTTCCTAGGGGGTCTTGTACGTTGCCAGAGACATCATTGGAATCAGTATGGGATCGTTTAAAAGATAGTGAGGGAACCAGGAAAGCAATTCTGAGGTTGGACTGTGCCTTTAAGTTACTTGCGACATATATAGCGACGTTTGAGTTAGATGCAAAGTATCGGAGAGCACTACACGCGGTATCCCGTCGAGATGTTGCATGTGACTCAAATAACCTGAGATAAGTCGCAAGTACTTTTGTTTTTCTAGTTTTAAAATTGTTTTAGGAATCAATTCAATTCTCATATCTTTTTCTGGGTCATTCGCGTATTCGATTCATTCGAAGAATGAAATTGTCGCTCTCTCTGATATTCGCTCTTTTCGGGAGGTCGAAGTTTGGGAGTTTCTTAATGTTTGAACGAATTCCGTTTATGACTTTCAAAAAGTCAGATGCCAAAGCAGCTGTCGATTTATTTCTCTGTATAAATCAAGAACTACTCAAAAAATTAATCATTCGAATATTGGAAGAAACTTACGAAGATTCCTTTGAAATGAATAGAGGACATGTTCTCAAATTTTTCATTCATTGAAAGATTACAGGTTGGCAAGCTCGGAATATATTGCCCATTGGGAAGTTCTAGAAAAAGTCGTATCTGCATTGATTCATTCATTCCACAACTTTTAGAAAGGCCGAGTCCAAAAAAAATATTCATTCGGTAATTTATGAAAGGGCTTATTCAAATAGTTCATTCATTCTCAGTATTCCAGAGAGGCGAAACTGAAGAATTCGTCGATTATTCTAATTCATTCACTTGAAATTCGCGTCCAATGCCTCTTTCAATCCGCTTCTCCTTCGTGCCTGCAGACACGATATATACGAGGGCGGCAGAGACCCAGGCACAACCATAGCTTCGTTGGGTGGAGCCAGGTACTCCACCAACCTTCACATGTGAGCAGAGGTTGTCTTCGGAATCCCAGTAAAATTCTGCATCGAAAAGCGTTTTCAGTTTCAAAGAATACGTTCCCCTTCTTCCAATCGATTTTTGTTTATAAAAAGCGTTCTTCGCCTGAAATTATCGGTTTTCCGTCCACAACTTTTCTGTGCTTGGAGATAGGCCTTTGGTGAAGGTTGTATTCGGAATCTCGATGGAATTCTGCGTCGACTGGTGTTTCCAGTCTGGAAAAATATTTTCTCGATCCTTCAACCTGATTCATTTCACGAAACGCCGGTTTTTCGCCTACAACTTCTTACCCTCTGAAGATAGAGGGAGCAATCGACGCAGAATCCCATCGAGATTCCGGAAACTACCTTCACCAAAGGCCTATCTCCAAGCACAAAAAAGTTGTGGACGGAAAACCGATAATTTCCGGCGAAAAACGCGTTTTATAAACAGAAATCGGCTGAAAGAGCGGAAACGTATTGTTTGTAACCGAAAACGCTATTCGATGCAAAATGTTATGGGGATTCCGAAAATAATCTTTACCAGAAAGCTATCTTCTAGGATAAAAAAGTTCTAGACGAAAAACTAATTGCTTTTGGTGAGAGAAAACTTATTCGATAAATTGAAATTGGCTGAGAGATTGGAAAAGTATTTTTCTCGAAATGAAAACATTATTCAACGCGAAATTTTATGAAGATTTTTGAAACAGCTCCGCTCAAAGATTCGTCGTAAAGATCAAAAATGTTATAAGCGAAGAACAGGTACTTTTCCAAAAATCGCCTGGAAAAATTTTCCGTGCAAGTCTATAAGGAACCTTCACCATTTCCCACTCAGGTATTCTCAGTAACCTTCACCTCTCGGACCGCTGTCTCCACCCCAACGAACCCATGGGCACAACCACTCTTGGGCGCTATTCATACTGCTTCCGCCAGCGCGGGGCACGTGTCACGCCCGGGCGAGGCGTTGGAGTGTGAATACTTTCTACGTGCGTCGTGCAGCATGCGAAAACTATGAATACCTCAGCGGCAACGTTATGGCGGAGCGGATTAGAAGGGGCCTTAACTTTGCCGAGCAAGCAGAATTTGTTCAAGCTTTTACTATCATGGAAGCAGAAGGAAACGGAATAAAATTGGAGAATGATTAACAATGAAAATGAGGAAAAGTTGTTACGGACATCGCCGCCATGGCAGGGTGGGCGTCACGCGCGGGCGAGGCGTCAAGCCGTTCATTCTTCAACGCCATGCCCGCGCGTGCAGCTCTGGCGTTGACTGGTATGATTAGCGCTTTATCTCGTATCCCCATAGTCTCTAACCCGTCCCGTACCGATCGGGGACGAGATGCAATAGAATCGTGCTCGGCGAACGGGCCGCGTCACATGTCGGTGTAACGGCCGCGTCGCGTGACAGTGCACTGCTACGATACAGCTGGACCGCCTTACAGCATAAGCTACTGCGATGAAATTTCGCAGTACGTGCTGTTGTTTAAAGCACGCGCCCTTGCGATTGAGCGTTGTGTTGGGAGTGGTTACTGGAGTTGGATGCATATTCGACACGCATTGAATGCGGGGCTTTTCTGAGTAGTAATAGTCGCCCTGAGTTATCCGATGAGCTGAATACAAATTTAATGTCTATTTTTCGCAAGATGATCAAAAAAATATTTCACATTTTTTTCAAGAATTAATTCAACAGGCGGGGTCGCAGCTTAGCCGAAACTTGGCGCAAATGCCTGCTAAACATGATTCGAGCCATATCGAGTCACTAAATCATCCGTTCGCCGCCCACTTTCAATAACCATTCAGTCCCCCTAAATACCAACCCCCTTGGAAAAGATGCTCGAACTCGGACCTCTTGGCTCGTTTTCGACGCATCCAGCGTCGTAAGCTTCTCAGTAAAGGCCGTACAAGTCTATTAGCGCCGTTAACTCAACCACTTTGTCGCTGAATACGCTAAGTGTGTACGGCAGGGTTGTGCAACTCGTCCACTTGAGAACCAGAACAGAAAAAATCGTTATGTCATCATTTCAGACGTTTTTTTTTTCGTATACTTTCCGCGTTTCTCTGTACTATGAGATTCAAGGCCTTGATACATTGATTTCGTTTTTGAGCGTGTACGTTGCCTTTAACTGAAAGGAATGCTTCTACCGTTATCGGTGAAAATTTATCGGCAGTACAAGGTTTGTAAAAATAGAGCCCTTTCATATTATGGAGCGGGTATTTTTTCGAAATATGAATCTTGCAGGTTACGGCTATGCACAAAAGATGCGCAGTAGTCTTTTAGCATCAGAAAAATGAGAATTTCAAGTAGTTTGACCCCATCACTCAGATTTTTTTTGAATGAATGTTTTTTTTTCAGTTGAAGCCCGCTAGCAAAAGCACGTGTGCATGAGGCCACTCTTATATTTAGTTATGCACAAAAAAGTTTTCTCATTTGTCACTTCGTTTCATTTAACTCCGGGATGGTGATCCAGATGCGATTCCGGTAGGTGATAGAACGGCATTGAAAAGAAAATGGGCTTTTGGCTTTTGTGAACCATATCATGACCAACATTTCATTTCATTTCATGATGGTTAGAAAAATGAGTGATCTGTTGCTCGCACAACGTTTCTTTGTATTGAATCACTTTCAAACGAAAAAAGTGAGAGTGATAGGGTCCGATTTTTTTGAATTTGTTATTTTTATCGGACCAAAACTGATACGGCTCATCGTTGAGCATGGTCAAAATCTGTAGAAATTATTCTCCAAACGTTAAAAATCATATAATTTTACGGGACGTAACGTTTACCAATCCAATAACCCTAATCGTTTCCTTATAGCTCATGACCTTTAATGGCATTTCGATAACAGGGGAACCAGTTCACTTTAATGATCTCTACGGAAAAAAAATCGTTAAAAACTGCTAATTTTTAAGGGCTCATAATTTTCATAGTTTCGGCTTTTTCAAAATTTATTGAAAAGAGAGCCTAAATCTCTTGCACCCTGCATCGATCCAATTTGGAAAAACCACGAAAAAAAAAGATTATGTGTTCCAAACCTTCTCGACTCCTAGGGGAAGTGCTTCCTATGTACAGTGTGTTTCGCCAGTATTTGGATGTCCACCATCTTTTTTCGTTAGAATGTGCCACAGAGCTCAGCTTGGGTTTTCTAAAGAAAAAAGGACTGAGAAATCAATCTTTCATGGGTCTGTCCTTTCTGAAAAGCATACCTATAATATCAACCAACGAGCTCTGGATGCCTATCCAAAGCCATGATGCATTTGCAATTTTAAATCCTAAAATATAACGAAATTTTACAAAGCGGTATTCAAAGAAGATTTCCAGGTAACGAGGAAGAGTTACAATAAACGACAAAGAAAGAAGGGGGAGTTTTATTCACACTACCGTTCGTACATAGATTATGGTTAGGTGACGCGCAGAGAAGTGTTTTCGAGTATTTATAGTCCATTTTCAATAAATTTTTCGAGAATCAGCCTTTTCGGGTCAATAACGCTATTAAGGCTACTCACCGAGATTTCTATGTATTTAAACCAAAAAATTCGGAATGTGAATTCCAGATCGTTGTACACTGCACATAGAGCTCAGTACTTGTACACTGTACGGAACACTAAAAATTCCACCCAAAAGCTTTGTCTCTTCTTAACGAATTCCTAGGAATCATTATGAACTTAAGTAGCTCTTCTCACCAGGATTTTGTGTGCTTTTAATTGAAAAGTTTTCGAATGAAAAGTAGTGATTTGAAGGATTTTTTTGAAAGATGATGCTACAGGCGCGATTCTGATCAAAGCCTACGAGCAATGTGTCATTCTCTGTTTCAGAAACCACTGTCGTACAAGTGGGGTGGCTGTTTTTGTCAATAAAAAGACCGAATAAAATGCATATGAGTATCTAAGAACAACAACATTCTGATGATAATAATACAGAACTTTTCATCGGAATGGGAGCCATGAATGAGTGCAAGTTAGGAATAAAAGTCAGAGTAATCACATGAAAAGAAGAAAGGTGGCAGAGGAAAAGAACAGATTAAACCCATGGCGAAAGTTGAGCGATCGATGAAAATGATTTGAAAATGATGATGACTCATGTACTCAGGGCGACGGCCGGCGAACCTCTATGCCGAAAACGACGGCCGGCGCCCCACATTTCGAGGGTGCCGGCCAGCGGCGAACCATGCTGCATGCGACGCACACGCAGCGCGGATATTGGCTCGCCCGCGAGCCACAAAATACGCCACGCCATCTTCAATTCAGCCGGTTGGAAAGACAATTGATAATGATCACGACTGATCACGTCGTGACGTGGTTATCACGTGCACAGCCGGTATAAAAGGCGCCTCATCTCACTAGAGTCCTCAATCGGCATTCTACCGCCGGCCCTGGAAGGTGACTTCGAGTCACTCTCCGGAGGCCAGCATATTTTTGACCGCTGAGGGGATAGGGGTATCCTCACGGCTGGGAGGGGGGGGGGGGTTTTCGCCGTGATCCGCGGGGAGGGTTGTTCCTCACCGCGGACTGCGGCGGACAGAGGCGGGGCGTTTCTCCGCCGTGTGGCCGGGGTGACACGCTCGAGGTAAACTAGAACACAAATAATGATCGCGGGCCATCTGGTAAAGGTCGGCGGGCCGTCGACATACGGCTGGCCGGCGAACCAAAAGTGGGCGGCCGGAGGACGGAGACCGCGGGCCAGCTGGGAAAGGTTCGCCGGCCGTCGTCCTGAGTACCTGAGGACGCGTCATCCTACTACCTTAGGGAAACTTTGGGGAGTAAAGTTATACGTCACGTTGGGGAGTGAAAGAACACGTTACCACAGGTGATGTGGCACGTGACTAGTGTCACTCCCCAAGTATTCCCTAAGGGAGTGAAATTTACTACCCAATACCCTCACAAAAATCATGCGTTTCGCCGCGCGCGGCGTTTACTCCCTAAGGTGGAAAGTGGTCCCCCGACTGAAAAAGTGTCAACACAGGCCACGCCCACCTGTTATTCACCCCCCGAGTTTATGAGAGCAGGTCCTGAAAAAAAGTTTAACAGTTTTTGTTATCAAAAATTTCAAAAAAATAGTATACTTCAACCTGGATTTTCAAAAAAAAAGTTACTGCACTTCCTATGGGACTGATTAGCCTCGGAGAGTGTAGTTTTGACTTGCCCTTAAAGGCACAGGACACCCAGAAAATTAATTTTTAGGTTTTATCCTTATCTAGGAGTGGGTCACACTCTGATCACAATGGTATTTCTGGAATCGTCTAAAACCCCCTGCGAACGGAGATATGGCTCCTTGACAGTGTCCGTATTTTGAGGGCAAAAATTTGGTGGACGAGTTGTCTCAGGCCTGTATTTCTCTTGATTCGCAGACGCGGCACAAGAGCATAACAGGATGTGGAGATCGATCGAAAAGGGAGTGAAGAACGACGACTCGGTTGAAAAACATCCATGCATCTAGCCGCTAATGAGATCGAAAATCAGGAATGGGACCGAGCCTGTGGTGGTCGCCTATATCTCGCTTATTTGGAGGAATAGAGATCTCGCGTTTGGCACTTGTTATACAGGAGGGGTCTTCTACACAATTACACGAAAATATCAAAATTTATAACCCAGGATGTACTGTGCCTTTAAGCAACAACATCTGTATTGAGAAAGAAGTAATTGAAATTGTGACACAGATCGCCTCACAATCTCATGATGGCATAACGACGAAGAAAAATGTGGGCGAATTGAAGCAGAAAGAAAAAAAACGCTGGATACTTGCTCCTTGCTTGCATTAGGTTTTGTCCTAGTCTTGATCGTGCAGTAAGCTAACAAAAAGTCAGGAATGATCAAAAAATGACAAAATAGGCGAGCTTGAGCGGATAGGAATTTTTTGTAGTCGAGGAAATTACGAAGAGAATGTAGAAGGTTTCCTAACTTTTAATGAACCCCAACCTCGGTGTGGGCAAAACTCTGGCGTATGCCGAGAATTATTCGGGGACGTTTTCAACTTTCGATAACAGCTCACTAATCATAAGGCTTCACGATACCCGGGTGCAAACCTAGCTGGATACGGATACGAGGAAAGAATGAGTGATACACTATGAAAACTTTAAGCGTTTCGATGGAGTTTCTGGTAGAACAATGACTGATAGCACTATCAAATAGCAGATACCGGCAGAAGTCTACATTCTGACGGACAAGAAACCTATATCTAGGTTTGCACCGAGACCTCCGGGTGGGTGGAACCCTTTTGTGGGTGCGTAAACCTTCGCAGGTTCAAAAAAGTTCGATTCCCAACTAGTATTGTCAAAACAGAAGGGGTGCGAGCGCGGGTGGGAGAGGGTTGTCATCGGCGGTGGCTTTGCGGGCACTGTACTGCGCAAAAGTGTCCGCTAAATCACCGTAGGTGGCAGACGCGGCTTGGCATTGGAGCGCGATATTTTTCGGCGGCTCGCCGCAGTGGTAAGTAAAACCCCTTGATCCGGAATGCTCTAAATTGAAGAGTTTGCAGGCGAAATCGTGGTAGTGAGTGGGAGGTAGTCCAAAGATGAGAATTTTACCTTTAGGATGCTAAAATTGCTTTTTTGAAAAAAAAACACCGTTGTCCAATTTTGGCCGAAGGCGAGGTTTTGGACAACGGTTTTGGACAACGGCAAAAAGTTTTTAGGCGATTTTCTTTGTAATTTTGAGGTGGTGAGAGGGGTGTTAGGTATCAGTTTGTGGGGAATTTCATGGAGAATCTGAACCTTTTTTTTCAGAATTTTGAAAATTTGAAATTTTATGGGGTACGTATGTTGTCCAAATTTCGAAGTGAAGAATTTAAGCGGTAATAGGCCCGATTAATGAATGTAACTCGTCTAAAAATTTGTTTATGTGCTGAAAATTTGAATACTGCCTAAAATATGTCCATTATATCGTTGTATAAAGATACTTTTCTCACATGCACAGTTGTGGTGCTGTATTAATGTTCTCTTTGATCTTTTGGTTACTATTACAATATGTGAGACAACCACGCCCGAACCCTTCGTTCCACGACCTGTTTTCTTCACAGAAAGAGAAACGCGACTGAAAACACCCCCGACTTTTTGAAATTTTGGCTCGAAGTTTTTACGTGCCCCCCCTGAAAAAACCTAAATTTCGAAAATTGTTACGTCCCCCCTGTTGTTCAGGTGGACAACGCCCGCCTGACCCTGGTGGGTTCTGAGCGATTCTGGAGACACCATTGTGATAAGTGGAAAATGTTCTCCAATATAAGCAAAAAAATCAAATCTGCGGTTGGATTGTGCCTTTGAGGGCTCTTATTTTCGCGCTCTACCCGAAGGACGATTAGAGAAAAACAATGCGGACGACGCAGCTTGTTGCCCCGAAAACTCCGGCAGTTATTAATCATGCCGAAACCTCCGCCGATCAGCCAGATTGGATCAATGTGATGGGGAAAGGAGCGTTTTAGCCTGCCACCGACGCCCGCGGCAGCATGAGAGAACGCGCTCACCATCTTTGCACCCTCTATGTCACATAAAGGGCAGTCTGGCTGGGATTAGGTATTCACTGCCATCACTAGTCGGCTTGGAGAGGTGACTCTCCCATTAAATATCTAAACCACCAGTCGACGTTAGTAAAATCATAAATGGTAAACCGTAAACCGTAATTACGCACCCTTTTGGTCCTGATGGTTTGAACGGAATTCGGAATACTTATCTGACGAGATACTAAAGCAAACTATCAATCCCCGAAAGCATGACACCTTTGGGCAAGGCTAGACACCAGATTATAGCACCTAAACCACCACGGCTCTCCTGCACCAAAATTTCCACGGATTTCACAACGAGTTTCGTTGTCCTCCCACCACTACAGACCCCAATCCGTTCGACTGTTCAGTTAGGGAATGACGAAAGACAAGCTAAGGACTCGGAATACAACAAGTGTCCGCTGCTAGAGGAGAACCCTAGCAGCGGACACTTTTTGCATTCCGAGTCCTTAGCTTGTCCTGCTGTCACTGCGGACTATCTGCTCAACATGCAAGCATTCAATGTGGTAGTTGCCTTGGCTGGGTGCACCTCAAATGTTCGGGATTGTCCAGCTATGATGACCACACTCATGCTTACTGTTGCATGCCCTGCTCTGTAAATCCTCTTAGGGTTCCTCAACATGGTCTAAGCATTTATCAACTCAATAGCAATTGCCTGCGTGCCAAACTTGCTGAACTCACAGTGTATGTAGATCGCACTCAACCTGATGTCATCCTCCTGCAGGAGACCAAGCTTAGCACATCTTCCTCTTCCTTCCCACGACTCCCCGGTTATTTATCCTATCATATTCCACGTACTTCTCACGGCTGTGGCGTTTCTTCATTTGTAAAATCACATATCCCTTCAAATAGAATTGTTCTTCCTACTGATGATGTTGCTGAATGTCTTGGAGCTCAAATTGTATTACAAAGTGGTTCCCTTGATATTGTCAACGTCTATATTCCCCCTCCACATCTTGTCCCAATGCACTTGATCCCACGCTTTACTTACATGATGTCCATACTGCCTTATCCTCCATTTCGGTTGCAATAGCTGGTGATTTCAATGCGCATTCCCCTTCGTGATTCTCTCCTCTTCAGCTCGATAATAGAGGTGAACTCATTGAGTTTTTCGCTGATGATTGTGATCTTATTCCTATCAATGAGGATTCTCCCACTCGTCTTTCACCGGTGGGCAGGCCTTCCTCGCCTGATATCACGTCTGTATCATCCTCGCTAGCTATTTCCTGTAACTGGTCTACTGATGTGGCGTTGGCCAGTGATCATCTTCTCATAATTACGTCATTGGATCTGTCACTTAACAGTTTGCTTGCTCAGTTCCCTGGCACTCGTTGTAAGTTTTATTCTAACTATCGTAAGACTAAGTGGGACATATTCAAAGAGGTGTTGCTCAGCCAAGTGGCCAGCTACCTGAAAAACGGTACAGTCTATGATAAAGAGAAATTCGTCGTCGGTGCCATCGGACGTGCCTCCACAGCTGCCATTCCTACTGGACGCGTAAGAACTTTTCACCTCAACGTGCCCAGTGAAGGGCTTGAGCTGATCACTATGAGAGACGACAAGCGAAGATAGGACCCCAATGATCCAACTTTACCGCAGCTGTCGGACAACATCACCGTGCTGCTGAATCAACACAAGCAGCAACGCTGGAAAGAATTCACCGAGTCGATTGATTTTGCCGTGGATGCCAGGAAAGCTTGGACCACCTTGAAACGGCTTTCAAGCAAAAAGATGACTACCGACTGCAATATGCTCGAATTCCCGTCTGGAAGCATGCTTTCGAGCACGGATACAAGGCAGCTTGTTCGCTTGGCAAACTATTTGCATCTGCATCATCGCCTCGGGATAAGCAACACAGACGAACAATACGAGCAATCAGGACAAGCACGCTCATGCCGATCAGTGGACGAAGGGCTACAGTAACCCTCTTCTAAAAAATTTCCAAGTGTCAGCTTGGATAGGAGCATATCGTACTAGCCAGCAAACATTCTTGCAAAATTTCGGTGTCGCGTCAAGTTCGACGGACATCTGTCGTCTTCGCTCTCCCTGAAAGCCGGTGTCCCGCAAGGCGGTGTGTCATCCCCTAGCCTGTTTTCGCTATTCCTGTCTGATATTCCTGAGCCACAAACTGCTATTCATCTATGCCTGTACGCTGATGACATCACTGTCGTATGCACGGACTCAGTTATTGATAGAGCCACTTCTACCACGAGTGACTACTAACGGACCCTGGATGTGTATCTCAAATCAAAGTCGCTGACTGTCTCTGCCTCCAAGTCGAGTGTCACACTATGTACAACGGCTACTATCTTCTTCTTTGCAGCCACGTCGAGGGTTTTGTCATAGGCGGAGAAACTGGGCGACCAGTAGTGGATTCGTCCATAGATCCATTGTGGTCAGCGTGGTAGGTCTCTTCGGACACTTAAAAGCAGTGTTCACGATGAAAAAAGTGTTTGAAATTCCACTAGGAATGGGTAGTGGCGGGACACTCTGCAACGTTAACGTTGAAAAAATGCATGAAAACGAGCCAGGAAGAGCCCCAAAAGAGCCCAAAGTTGCCACTGTGAGCGCAAGGCAAACCCCAAAAGCGCATTGCCCGCCCACCGACGTGAACGGTTGAAAGTTTGAAGTCGTGAGATGAGGGATGGTTTCCGATTATTGGCCCCGTTCTTCCCTTCATTCCCGACTTCTCCCTTTACTCAGGTCAGCTCGCATACATCGGCGGCAAAAGACGGAAGTTACAAGAATCGGAAAACTCGTCAACCATGCTTCTCTAGCTCAAGTGTTGAGGGACCATAACTCCGTTCCCAGAAGGTCGTGTACGATTTTAGAGACCTCGCTTAAATCAGCATGGGACCGTTTTCAAGATAGGCTGAATAACAGAAAACGATTTTGATCGTGACCACAGCCTTTAAATAAATGTGCGGTGTTATGGCCGATGGAACCGCAAACATCAGATTTGCTGCTGTCAATCTTGCTGGCGTAAGACATAAGCATTGTCGAGTGACCGCAGCGTAGCGATGCGAGTGTGCATCTAGCCATTCCTACAAGTTGAGTCTAAGATGTACAGACTGGGGGCGGTATTTCTCCTAGTATAGGATTTACCGCCGCCTTCTCAAGATGACACTGTACGAACTTGGTGTGCTCCTCGCGCAGAAGACAGAGTCGTTCTTTCTGTGAGTCATGCCATCTTTGCAAGTTGACTTTGCTTGAAGCATCGGCGAATGACTTTCTTTTGTCTCTCTCTAACGGGGCTGAGCACTCTCCAAGACCGGTGGTTTGGTTGTTTTATAATATTGATACGGAATTGTTGGGCTTGCAGGTGACAGCGCTCCTTCACCGGTAGTAAACGTGTTTCGGCATGCAGGTGCTCGACTGGGGAACTCCTGGCACAACCGGTGGCGATGCGAAGAAAGGCATTCTGTACTCGTTGCATCTTCGTCCAAGAGGAATCTGAGACTAGATGCTGCCAAACCGGTGCGGCGTACTCCAGTGCGGGCTGGAAAATCGAACGGCTACTAACGAACATCGGCTTCATCCCAAGCAGGGATGTGCGGAATTTTCTGTTTTCTGCCCCTTTTTGGCCATTTTTTTTGTTTTCTGTTTTCTGTAAAAATAGACAAAAATTGGACAGAAAATAGAAAAAAAACGTGTACCGCGATTTGCAGCAGGACTGTTTTTTTGGATTTTTCGAAGCTAAGCGGATTGGGTGAGGCTGTACTTTACCCAGGCTCTCTGCAGTTGTACCACGCTAGACACTTTTATCTTGCTGTAGTGGTTATCCACTAGAGAACGTGTGGCGTGGTGGGAGGAAACGTTGTTGTTCGCTGTACACGGTCGGGTTCGATCCTCGCCGAGGTGAACCAAACCAACCAACCCTCCGGGATTCTTCAATTGGTAACAGATTCATGTAGGGAGATGAAGGCACTCATTGGGAAGTCGGCTGGCCCCACGAAACCCATTCCTCTGAGAAAATTTGCGGCGTCAGCGAAAGTACCGCGATCCTCGACTGTGCCGCGATAGTGCCGCAGCGGCTCCGTGATCAGACGATTCTGCTGCCGTGCCGGAGCCTCGTCATCGCCGCGATAGTACCGCAGCGGCTCCGCGTTAGAACCGCGTCGGCTTCGCGAGGACGCAGCGGCGAAGCCGCGTGGAGTACGATGCACTGTCTTGTGTGGTAAAACGAAATTTTCGCCGGTTCAATATACCCAAGTTTGAGGGACATTCCGTGTTTCCTTGTGCGCAAGAGCGGCGGTAACCTCTGTCCTTATCAAACAAAGGACGTAGCGACCGCAGGTGCGAATTTTTGTTCTTACAATTAGACCCCCTCCAGTTGTCTTATAATTTTTAAATAACTTTATATCAGACACTCTCCCGAAGCAGCTGCGGCGTTATCGCAGAACCGAAGCGGTGCTTTCGGGTGCTCGCTCTGGCTCCGCGGTAGTGCCGCCGCGGCTCCGCGATAGTGCCGCTTTGGTGCCTGTATGCGCCAAAGCGGCACTATCGCGGAGCCGCAGCAGCGACTTCTCTCAGAGTCAAGCCTCTACGAATACCCGCTCCCCAGCGTACCCGCTTTAGTAGAGCGGGGTGCACGCAAAACTCTATATACGTGTTTTTAATTCACTGCAACGCAGATGGCACAGAATTCAGTTGAGATGAAGAGCCAAGAAATTGAACGTGAGCCTATGAGGCAGATGATAATTCTGCCACAGAGGTACGAGAGGCTCTCAACGGTGGAGCAAACGGCGCGTCTGGTCATTTATACTCTAACAGCTCAGGCGCGCGATACGGGCGTGACTTTCAGCTCTGAGGAGTAGTACAGTGTTCAAACCAGCAGTTATCCCGCAATAAGTGTCGAAATATGTACACTCAGGAACGGAAATCTTGCTCCGACTTCAATACGTACTCCTTGAACAGACATACATATGTATCGAGCTTCTAATGAAGTAATCGAGCTTTTATTGCCTGGGAAAAAGAAGGTTCGATGAACATTTGTCATCTCATCGCACTCATAATCTGCAATTCTTGAGCGTCTATACTTTTTGCTCTGGCCAACTGTAAGGTTTTGAAAATTCAACGAAAGAAGCATAGATCACTCGAAAAATGTATGAAAAAGGTTAAGTGTTTTGAAAAATTTTGTTTAGTGTACGCTGAACACACTCTACTGATTTTTTGAAATTTTCTGTTTTCTGTTTTCTGTACATTTTTGGAGATTTTTTTCTGTTTTCTGTTTTCTGTCGAACTAGATTTTCTGTTTTCTGTTTCCAAAAATATTTTTTCCGCACATCCCTGATCCCAAGGTCGTCTGGGACGGTCACGAGCTACCACTGTCTAAGCATCCTCGACTACTGGGGAGTTTTGCTGGATCCATCTCTACATTTCACGAGAATACGCGTATACGTGCTGCCTCAGCTAACTCACGCAACAAAATTCTGCGCGCCGTGGCTGGCCCTACCTGGGGCAGCACGAAGGAAGTGCTTCGTACGACGTATAGAGTCATGGTGCAGCCAGTCTCGGATTATGGTGCCCCTGTTTGGACCAGGCATCTCTCTGAAACGATTGCAGAGGGCACAGAATACTGCTCTCAGGGTTATAACTGGATGTCACAGATCGACGCCAATCCCGCATCTTCATCAGGGAACCGGTCTACTCCCCGTGAAGCAGCATTGCCGTAAGTATTGTCAAGAGCCCGACCCGTCCTAACCACCATATTCTGTCGTTCGGCCCCCAAACAAGAAACATACGCACGCCGCCCTATGCTACTCTGTCTGCTGTCGATCAACAACGTATGTAGGGCTTCATCTGAGCTCTGGCGCAGATGACTTCACATGGCCGAGCATACGCGCTTCGTGGCAGAGTACCTGTCTGATGCTCAACCCAACTTAATTTATGGCGGCGTGCCCCCACGAGTAGAAGACAGCGAAGCTGATCTACCGAAGCGCGTTCGAACCATCCTCGCTGATCTGCGGCACGGTAACTCTACACATCTGAAGGCCTACGCCCATCGGATTGACCAGTCAGTCCCAGATAAATGCCCCGATTGTCAGTGTGCTGGACATGATTCATTACATCTATTTTCATTTCCGGCCCGACCTAGAACCCTATCTCCTAGAGGTCTATGGTACAAGCCATGTTAGGTTGCTGGCTTCCCACGCCTCTGATGCAATGCTCTATCATGGCTGACAAGAAGAAGAAGGAGAACCCGAACAGAACTCAAGCGACTTAAGCGTCGACCGGTTTTGGCACACTGTCAATTCACTAAACATAAGGAATGACGTAAGCCTGCTGGGCGCACGATTACTCGTGCTCCGAATGAAATATGGGAATCGGTTAAGACCGATTAGACAATCATGCACGCACAAATTTTACACACACCAAAGCTTAAGGCATAAAGCACAGGAACTCAGAAAACGAGATCTCTCTCAAGACACCATTTTTCTTAATCCTTAAATGTGCTCGCAAAAAAAACCGAAAATGATCTTCTAAGGTTGTCAGCGACACCACGATGTGAAACTATATCAAGAAGAATAGAATATTGCTTGGAAATTGAGCCAGAATATTTACGATAAAAACTGTTCAAGATCTTCCGGAGAAAACGTATACAATCAAAACGGAAGGAGAGAAAGAGGAGGAAAAGGAAAGAAAACTTTCAGGAGAGAGAACAAATGTTCTCAGGTTGATGTCGCAAGCAGGGGTGTGTGGAAATTTCTGTTTTCTGACCGTTTTGGCCATTGTGCTCCTGCTTTCTGAAAAATTAGAAAAAATCAGAGAAAATCAACGAAAACCAGCTCTGTGGAACAGTGCAGCTCACTCACTAGTTAACGAGGCTTTGATCTTAATTGTGTTCAATTTTGCGATTGCTGCTAAAGGCAGGGTGCGCCATGTTGTGGAAAACGGTTGCTGTGGTATCCTGACGAGAAGGTAGATATGGTCATCACAAAAATGCATATAGGTGAAAAGTCGGAGGAAAACGCTCTGGAACAGGATATTGCTGGTTGTCAGCCTGCCCACAATTGACTATATTTCTATAAATGCTTGCTCTGCCGTCCTTCGTCTTGCTTTTACACCCTATTCATACTTTTGCGAATCTTCAAATGTCGCGGATTATCAGTAATAAATGAGAAATCAGATGTATGTTAGCGGTACCATACATCTGATTTCCCATTTTCCGACTAATTTTAAACGGCATTTGCCACTTCCGCGAAATCATGAATATGGTGTTAAACGGATAAACCAGCATTTATGAGTTTCTTGCTAATACATAGGGGACGGGCAAACACCCACCAATTAGTCGTTTCAACTTGTTTTTGTGCGTTATTCCTTTTCTGTTTCTCTGTTCTCGTTTTTGTCATGGCTAGACCGGTACTCTGATGTAGAAAACTCAACAATCGATTTTATCGCGAAGCCTGCTCACGTACTCGTACAGTAGTACTTTGGCACAATAGGGGTTGCATCGCAGGGCAGAGGTCGAATTCAACCCTTCGGTGTATGATTCCAACGCATGCTGGGAATAAACCCCTTAATATTGGCAGCGTGTGCTGCTGTTAGCTGTAGGCAGCACCTGTTGCTGACGAGGGGTTGAATCCGATTTCGGACCTGGGATGCAACTTCCTACTGTGCTGATGTACTGGAGTGCTCTGAGAGTTTCACCCAATCAATAGTCGATAAATAGCCAGGAAATGCCTGCTTTCTGCGTGATAGCCGAACAATGGTCGGGAATTAGCTGGTTGCCGCGAAATGGCCGCCAGATAATGATCGCCGCGTAATGGCCGCCGAATAATGCTCTCAAAAGGAGTTTTTATGAACACGACGCTTTCCTGAGGCGTGATTTGAATGTCAACACCGCAGTGGGTTCAACTACCCAAGTTTGCTGTACTTGGACCCCGCCTATCATCAGGAGGCCCTGCCCAACCGCTGGAGGCCCAGGTGGCTGCTCGGCGAGCCGGTGAAGGGCGCGTCGCGTGTCGGTGTGCCTGTCACGTCTTGGTTAATTCTCGGTTATTGCTCGGCTACTTCTAGGCTATTTCGTAAACAGCATGATCTCAGCCGCGTAGCATCCGAGAAACAATCAAGAAGTATCCGAGAAATAGCACATCAAGAACCTCCGTGGTGAATGAGAGGCTATTCCTCGGCTAAAACTCTCTGAGTGAGTGTCTTTAATGATGATCTACCCGTCATTGACGTATCATTGCTACTACTCAGACAGTCGGGGCTTAGGACGTCGGCACAATACCGTTAGTATGCCAGGGCAAGTCTGGCGTACTAACGCTCGTTCTGTGCAGGAGCTGCTGGTTGCGACAGCATATCCTGCCAACGTATGCTGGCGTACTAACGCTCATTATCGACAGAATTTGAACTGCCACCCTCCTTACCGGTGCTGGGTGTTACGGCCAGCAGCAAGGAGGCCATCCTCGCCGCGGTGCGCAACAAGGGCATCAACTTGCCCACGGTCCACAACGCGGAGGCTTCCCTCGCGATGGGCCATGGGGATGATCCGCTCAGCGTTCAAAATTAACGTCCGAGAAGGGACACAAGGTCACCGCGGATTGGCCTCAAACGGCCAACTGCCCCCTGAGCGAGACTGGCCGCCTTATATACCCGCCGCCGTCGTACAATAGGATGCTGCAGTGTTCCTTCGTATCAGACAAATCAATGGAGAAGAGTGGCAGCAGACACTAGGAGAGAGGGGCTGGCAATAGCACGCCACGATAAACAAAGCGTTAGTACGCCAGCACAAGAAGCAGGAGCTCCTGGTGGTTGCCAGCATATCCTGCTGTTACCAGCAGCTACAGCACAGGTGCTGCCGATCCCTTTGTGCCGGCGTACTAACGGTATTGTGCCGACGTACTACGCCCCGACTGTCCGAGTACCAATGTCTTAATGATCATTTGCGCAGTCTCGTAGATATTGTTTTACCTGTATAATAAGGGCGTTCAGAATTACATTCTCTTTTCATTTGAAAAAAAGTTCAAACGCAATCAATTTTTTTCTGACAATTTCTCTGTTTCTGTTCTCTGGCCGTTTTGGCCTTTCTGTTTTCTGATTTATGCTTTCTGACAAACTCGGTTTTCTGAACTTTTTTTCAAAATTTCCGCACAACCCTGGTCGCAAGCAACACTTTCGAGCAGGAAACAAAAAAAACCTCATCAAAATTAAATGAGAGGGCCCATAGAAAAATAATGTAAATGAAGTCTTGAAAAATAATCACAAAGGAAAGACGAGCTTAGAAAGTGGATAGCATGAAAACCAAAATCAGATCTAGTCTAACAAGGAAAGTGTTTTTAGTGGTAAGCGCATCTGCAAAACGACTAGTATTGTAAGTATCTCTTCCGGATCAATAGTAAAAGTGAGCAGTATCTCGCCCCGAGCTGCAAGTTCCAAAAATTATAAGCGTTTTTCGAACTTTGCGAAAGGGCAGGGGCACCTCAGCCATTTTTTGGTGTTTTGAAAAATTTTCTCGGAGTTTGCTCAGAACTTGTATGTAAGGTTCAATTAGGATGCTGAAAACGAATTTGGGGTCCAGTTTCCGAAATTCTTAGATTAACTGTAGGTTACGATAGGTACAACGTCTTTTAGGGGGCAAAACCTACCTTAGCAATTCAAAAATTGACATTAAATTCGTATTCAGCACCCCGAAAAAAAAACCCCGCATTGCCATTTTGAGTCAAATCTAGAACTTTGACCGAAGCACCGCATACCCACCTTAACCTACCGTGAGCTGTCGAAAGTCGATAAGCGGCCTTCAGATTCGTGTTTAGCATTCCAAATTACCTCTCTCAGACAATAGCAGGCCCCGAGCGCAACCAGCACCGCCCCTCCCCATACACTGCAACCGAAACGCAGGGCAGTTGATATACGAACTTGCGTTGCGTTCCGGTTGTTATTGCAACGTGCGGTGCGTTCAGGTTGCTCTCCGGGCCACATACGTTGACTGACGCGCTCATTACGAAACTTGAAGACGACACCCAGTCCCCAAACTCCAGCATTTTGGACCTTGATCGATGTCGACACATCTACACGTAATTCTTTGTGATTGGCTCTTTGATGGATCATTTCCATGGTTTAACTAAGGAGTTTTCTCATGTTTTGAGAATTACCTACGTATCAATCCTGTGGTGGACAGATTGATGTGTGGCTATATTATAGTTTTGATTCGAAAAAGATGGGTTCTGAGCACAACCCTCCTTGCAGTATCTCGGTTCTGACAAAAGACTGAGACTTATTCACAAGAATAGGGCAGTAGAGCAGTTACGAGGAAACACGTAGCAAATTTGCCGCCGAGATGTCGTACGTTCGTGCCGTGGCAGTGTGGAGGAAAGAAGATCACCTCCGTGCAAACCGACGAAAAACCCCTCCGCGAAGGGGGTTGTTCTCATAGGAGAGGTGCTGGCTGACCGCAGCTCTCCTAAGGATTCTACTACAAATGGCTGGCGTCGAGAGGAATCCAGGACCCGCTCAGAAGAAGAAGTACCCACGCGCCACATGCGACAGAAATGTCACTTGGAATGGAACCAGCGTCCAGTGCTTCGGATGCCAGAGGTGGGTGCATCTCTCCTTTTCGGGCCTCAGTTCGGTGAGGCATCACGATCCTTATTTCCGTTGTGTTCTGTGCTCTGCCCCCAGCAACTCTGATTCCTCATTCTCCAAGCGCCCCCTCTCTATTGTACATTTTAACCTCAACGGCCTTCGAGCCAAGCTGTCTGAACTCTCTCTCCTTGCACGCACTCATCATCCTGATGTTATTATGATTCAGGAAACCAAGCTTTCTCATTCCGCTACCGCTCGACACACAAACATTCCTGGCTACACCGCTTATCATGCTTCGAGGTCATCTCTTGGCGGAGGAGTCTCTACTCTTGTATTATCACATCTACCCTCCCATCTCATCCCAAATACTCGCACGGAAGGTACTCTCGAGTATCTCCCTATTCATCTCCCTCTTAAAACACCCATATCTCATTTTAATATCTATATTCCCCCTACCACATCATGCCCCCAATCATACAACCCTACTCCTTCACTCAAGCAGCTGTACGACTGCTCCCTTTCACCCTCTGTTGTCTTCGCAGGCGATTTTAATGCTCACCATTCTGCTCGTCGCTTGACACCGACGCTGGAATCTGGTAATCCTCAATGATGATCAGCCAACTCGCCTCCCTGCCAACGGCCGATCCTCGAGCCCAGACATCTCTCTCGCATCTTCTAACGCCATCTCTCTAGCGCCTGCTTTTGGTCTACCGCCACAACTCTATCTAGTGATATTCCCATCTTTGTTCATGTCGATCTCTCTATTTCTCTTGCTCCCTACTCTGGTATCCGTCAACGGTCTTACCTTAATATTTGCCTTGCAGACTGGCGCTTGTTCAGGGAGGTGGCACTTCGCCATGCGGCTGACTACCCATGGTATGGAAACGTACACCAGAAAGAACGTCACTTGACCGACGCGATTCGCAAGGCCATGAAAACAGCCATTCCGGAGGGCCGAGTCAAGAGCTTTTTTCCTAGTGTAGCCAGGGAACTCTTGGAGAAGATAAGTTGAAGAGATGCAAAGAGAGTCGCAGATCACCTGGATCCGGACCTTGCAGAGCTGGATAGCGAGATTAAGCGAGACCTAGACAGGCACAAGAAGGAGTGTTGGGAGAAATTCACTGAGAAGATGAACTTTAAGAGCGACGGAGTCGCAACTTGGAAGGTTCTAAAGAAGATCTCGGGCAAGAGCGCCTCCACCAACTAGTCCACGATCGAATTCGAGAATGGAGGCTGCATAAGCTCTTGAGAAGAATTTTTTCATAACTCAGGCTAAGAGAGGGAAGCAGAACCGAGTGACTGTAAGAGAGCTCTGTAAGTTACCACTTATGGATGAAGCAGAAGCTGTGACGCCCGAGCAGATTGAAAAGGTGGTAAAAGAGACGCGCAACTCGAAGGCTATAGGGCCGGATGGCATTAGTCCAGCGGTCTTTAAAAAACTGCCGACTGAGATTATGCCAATCATGGCTGACGTCATCAACACATCCTTTCGAACGTGCATCTTACCTCAAGACTGGAAAGTTGCAAACGTCACTCCTTTGCCGAAGCCTGGAAAATCGCCATCTACGGCGAAGGGGTATAGACCAGGGGTGTGCGTAAATGAAATTTCAAATTTCGTAAATCGTAAAACGTAATTACGAAAAAACCACCGTAAATCGTAAACAGCGATCAATAACAATAACCACTAAAAACATGATTAATGTGGTGAAACAAGAGAAACTACGTACTGTGCTTATCTGGGCCAACTTCCGGTCCGCAATTGCGTCTCGACACGCTTTGCGGCAGCACGCTCCCGAGTCAGAAGAGCTTCCAGCGCAGCAGCCGCCGATCTGCTGACTCTAGGTGGGTTTTGGAAACTGCAAACTAAAAAAAATTGAAGAAAAATGTATAAAAAAGCCACATCGGGTCGGCTTTGGCGCTGTAAACCCGACTGACTCGAGCGCTTGCGGCCGCAAAGCGTGTCGAGAGGCGACTGCGGACCTGAATTTGGCCCAGATAAGCACATTACTGTCCATTGTTTCACGTACTAAGTACATATTAAGTTGCGTTCAGTATTTGACAGCTAACCATGTTTAAGGTGTATGGTACACTTGATCGCTGTCATAAGCGACAGGCATAAAATCTAGTACGAATCGCGCGGGACCTGCATCGGAGCAGCGGCATCGGTTGCCGTGGGAACAATTATGGCGCGTCAGCCGCAGCGACGTGTCGGGAGGACTGACATACTTCAAATGTGCCGAAGCCTGTCGCTGTGCAGCGCACTGTGAATGCGACAGGTTTAAAGAGCGGGAGCTCCGCGACAGCCGGTCGCTGTCGCTGTGCAGAGCAACTCCTTCCCAGATCTTGAGAAAACCGCAAATCCGATTCAGCTGTCCGCGTATCTGCTGGGCCACAGAGACACAATTATACTCGTGATGCCTCTCCTGAAACGCTAACGCCGTTGTAAGCGTTAAGCCAAAATCACCGTGTCTAAGCGATTCTCAACAGCCGAATTTGAGAACTTCTCCCATTTGCTTGCGGAACCGCAACACCGATTATACATACAGTCGGCAGGGATCGCACTCATATGCTGTACATTATGTACTTCGAGTTCCCTACTGAAGGTTGGCTCAAACTCGGTGCACGTACGTCAAAAATTATGGCACCGAGCTTGCAGAAACCTTCAATAGAGATCGCAAAGTATCATTCCGATCCGTGCCAACTCTATATTATCTAGAGAACAGTATCGGTCGCCCAGCACAGGCTATTTTTTCGTATATCCACTGAATCACTTGCAGAATCGTAGCTTTATGGTGACGATACGGTAGATTCCCAAAGGAAACGTAAGCAAAAAAAGTCGCTTTCTAATTTTTGCCGCTTTGTGTTCGTCCCCATAGTTTAGTAAAGAATGTAGCCAACGCGCCCCACCGGACGCTCGCATTAGTGAGAGATAACGGTTCCAGAAAAAGGGCGAAGATGAGCGTTTAAACTAGCAATGGTGCCTTTTCAGAGTGTCCGTTTGCTGCGGATGAAGAGAAATCAACTAGAGGAAACGATTTTTTAGCTTCAAACTTTTGGAATTAAAAAACGAATCCACGTGATGATTTTCGTCAACTCTGAGTAGCCGTGATCTACTCAAAAGGCGGGCCAAGTGCACTATTTGAAGAATTTTTTTGATTGATTAGACTGCCTCGCTCGATGTTTTGACGCTAATCTAGTTATGGGAATCAGGAAAGTTTATCTTCATGAAAACTCGAAAACGAAGTTCCTCGTGAAGAGTGATTTTAGATTGTATTGCGTCGTAGGCGACAGCTAGTGAGACGTGCGCGGCGAGCAACGCGGATCTGTTAGCCAGCGCCTCCAACTCCGACCGTGTGTCCCGCGTTACTCTGAGAAAATCCCCCGCGATCGTTCACGGATAGAATCCACTCGGTTTCTGGTAGGGGCCGACAGGATACATACTAACATGGGGCTATTGCGGAACGATCGCGAGATTCTGCTGGTCTCAAACCGAGAGCGTACCGCGTTCGTTCATCGATGCTCCCATCATGCTCCATCGCGGAACCACGAGGAATCGAGCCCGGGGATGTCGCGGAATGATCTCGAGATTCTACCAGTTGCAACCTGAGGGCGAACCGCGTCTATGTTTCTATGTATTTTGGGTGTTAAATCGCGGAACAGCGATGAACTGAGCACGGCATTATCGCGGGACGATCGCGAGATTCGTCCAGCCTCCACCCCTGATCGTACCGCATTCATGCCCTCTCGGTGTTTCAGGCAAACGGGTGTTGCTTATCAGATCAACACGAAGCTATAAGGTATTGTCCGTGCCGCATTTCGCGCTGCTTTACAAATCTGCACAGTATGAGAGCGCGGAACCGGGATTAAACGATCACGGTATCATCGCGGATCACGGGTGCATCACGGTACTAGCGCGGTAAACTTGGTAAAGATTATCATGGTACGAGCATGAGAAAGTCAACGGATAGGTGGATTGGGTAACCATCGCAGAACGGACGCGGATCGCGAGACTAGGGGGAACCGAACACGGTACCATCGCGGATAGTGGAAGCATCACGGTGCTAGCGAGAAAGGTTCTCTCAGAGTTATAATGATAGAATCACGTTAAAGAATGTTAAAGGGATCGTGCTGTAGTAACACGCCTGGGTTGGCTCCATCTCCTGATCAAAAACATTAGTATACGCAAAGTTGGATTAGAGCAGGTCAATCGGAGATGTCTTGTGATTTACTTCCATTGCATGTATTTTTATTTACGAAAAATTACGATTTACGGTCCAAAATGTCGTAAATCGTAAACCGTAATTACGAGACCAAAAAACACCGTAAATCATAAACCGTAATTACGCACACCCCTGCTGCGTCTTACGAGCTCTAGGCGGTACCACGTGGGGAAGTAGCAAGGAGACCATCCTGAACACGTACAAGGCAATCTTGCACCCGGCGTTGGAGTACGCTGCACCGGTATGGCAACACATAGTAATGGATTCATCGTGGACAAAGATGCAGCGAGTTCAAAATGCTGCTCTTCGGATTGTCACAGGGTGTGCTAAAAGCACCCCAGTGGAACATCTTCACGCTGAAGCCCGAATTCTGCCAGTTAAGGAGCACTGCCAACTCCAAGCGCAGCAACAGGTTATTAACATCGTCAAGCAGCCTGATCACCCATTAGGAATGATTATGAATCCTGTGAGAGAGAGAGATATCAGAAGGCCTTTTGCGGATGCTCCCCAGAAAGTCAATATACAAAGACGAACGGACTCCCAATTGGATCGTCTTCGTCTTTCACGGGTGGAGCAGACCCTTTTCGTTAGGGATCACTTGAATAAGGTGGCTGTCAACCCCATATTGGGGGTCGCACCACCTGAAGTCAGCAACACCGAGTTGGAATTCGGTAGGCGGGCTAGGAGTTCCCTCGCCTCGTTACGCTGCGGACATTAACCTATGCTGATGTCATACTTGAATAGGATCGATGGCAGTGTAAGCCTGACTAGTGCCCGGATTGTGGTCGCCCTGGCCACAATACAGCGCACATATTCGATTGCCCGAAGAGGCCCACCACGCTAACGACAATGGATTTGTGGTTAAATCCAACTTCGGTCGCCCGCTTCTTGAACCTGTGACAAAAACTCCTCTGCGTCTGCAAAGAAGAAGAGGAGGTAGCAAATTTCTTCTAGGTTATGTTTTTCAGTTTGTTTGATTTTTCCACGTTCTCTCTGCGTGTTTGCCTAGTAAAGGCTGTAGGGTCATCCCCTGGACCGAATTAAATCGTTACAAAACTATTTTTTGTGATTCTTCGAAATCCGAATAAATCCAAAATAGGCCACTGAATATTATTCGAAATTTGAATATTTCAAAGGTAGACTTACGAATAATTTTCGAAAATGAAATGCTTTAGCGTTAACATATTCCAATTATTTTGAATTTCAAATGATCAAAATGCGCAATCATCATTTCGTCAGAATTCTGATCGACTTCTGAAACCATAGTGCAAACTCTTTGGACTGAGCCTCCAAACCTTTCACTAGTCTCGGCTTCACGTTTCATGCGCACCTTGGATTCTTTCATTCAGACTAAAGGTTTTGAATCTTAATACAGTCCACGGCAACGGAAAAAGGCTGTGTTGCGTTTGCGAACTGTCGTTCTCTGGGCCAAATCCCGGTCCCCAGATGCGGACTACGGCTGGTGCATCATGAGACACGTGATAGTCGTGCTGGGAGAAGGGTGTCGTGGCGGGACCAAGTGGTCCCAGCACGATTAACACGTGTCGCATGATGCAATAGCCATTGTCCGCAAATGCGGACCGGAATTTGGAACAGAGAACGACAGTACTTATACTGTAGCCACGGCTGTATCGGTTCCAAGAATCGATAATCTTCTCTGATAGCTGATTATATGATGGATTTTGATAGAATGAAGAGCTGATATTTTTTTCTGTTATGGCTTTCTGTTTCTCTCATTTTTTTGTGTTATTCTTGAATGTATCTACAGTAAATAATTTGGGCGTATTGGTATATTGTATGTTGGGGTGGAGAACTCCCTCTTTTTACGGTGTTTTCCCTAAAAAACTGAGTTAAAAAAATTTTGCCGACCATTTGGGTTCTCCATACAGTTTACCGCAATCTTAAAAGGACATGGTGCGGTTGCGGTAACACACTGAAACTACGGTGGAAAACCTGGCTCTTCGCCAGAATTGATTATCGATCGACAGCACAGCTGATTTGCTGGGTGAGCTACGATTTTTCTTTTTTTTCTTGTTTGTTTCGGCATTATTTTTGTTTCTGACTGTTTAAATATAGCGATTAGGGGCTAGCGTGAGGGAAACTAGCCGCTTGTTTATGTTTATTACGTTGCATAAGGCACACGTGGTAAAGAGAAAACACAATAATAATATACACAGTAACATAGGCGAATAGCAGTGCTCAGAAAATTCCAGATGCAATGTTCTGATTTGAAGGAAACACTACGGCTTCAGTAGTTTCACAGCCAAGCTTCGCTTGAAAATGGGCTTCGAAGCTTCGGGCTTCGAAGCTTCGGGCTTCGAAGTGTTGTTTTTTTCAAAATTCTGTTTTTAAATCGAAAAAACGGCAAATTTCTCTCGCACACTAAGAAAAGCCCCTAATCGTAATATTATAAGAGTCAGAAACAAAAATGAACCAGAAACAAACAAGAAAAAAAGAAAACCTGCAACTCACCCAGAATCAGCTGTGTGTCGAGCGATGGCGGAATCTGGCAAATATCCAGGTTTCCCACCGCTGTTTTAGTGTGTGACACGCAACCGCACCATGTCCTTTTAACATTGCGGTAGACTGTACCTCTGAGTACGTCACGCCATTGCGACAACAAACTTTTAGTTTTTAACGCAATTTCGGAGAAAAGGCACCGGAAACGTTTAAAAATGATAAGTTTTCCCCAACACACTCATTATCAAAACACCAAATTTACTTACTTTAAATAAATGCAAGAATGACACGAAAAAATAGAAGAAATACAAAAAACGTTGCGACAAAAAATGTCAGCTGTTCGTTATCGATTCTTAGCCAGCCTGGCTACATCGATTTATAGAAAGCGCCCGGGGCGCAACTGTCTACGACGGATGACGTACTATTACGTCATCAGCCGACGATTGCGCTTAGGGAGCTGCGTGAATCAATTTCGTCGGTAGCACCGGAAGCCCAACTTATGTGGCCTGCACCGCAGCATATGTGGCCCGAAAATTACCAAATTCGTCACCCGGAGCGCAACATGGAGGTGCATTCGAGGTGGGCTCAGGGCCTGCTATTGCCTGAGCTAGAGAATCCTTTTGAGCAATTTCTAACGTTTCGTTCCGGAAATGGGCCATTTCTAACGTTTCGTTCCGGAAGTGGTCAAAAGTCGTGTTTTGTCCTCAAAGTTCCCCCCGATTGGAGGCTTTCAACGAATTGAGCCGAAACCTTTGGAAAATCGACCGATAAACCTCAAATTCGTGATCAGCACACCAAACAACCCCCACGAATAAGTTTAAAATCAGACCTGAAAAAAATTGTACGCTTTTAGAGCCCCCAAATTGCTAGAAGAAACTGTCAACAAACGATTCGTACAAGTCCAAAACGTCATCACTCAGTACAAATTTAGAAGTATGTGCTTCAGCAAAACATTGTTCAGGGGACTCTTTTGGGCGCTATATACGATTATGAGGCTGTTTCCAGATTTTCGAAAGATTACTGCTCGTTTTGAAAGGTACAAAAGGTGCAAAAAACTACCGTTTTATGATTGCAACTTCTTGGAACTTGTCGCTCGGGCGGGATACTGCTCTGTTTTACTGTGGGTGCCCAAGAAATACAAACAAGTCATTTTTGCAAATGCGTTTACTGCCATAAACACTTCCTAAAAATCACTGAAATTGAGAGCTTACCTTTTCCTGTTCTTTTTTCTTCTCTTGTAGAGCGGCGGATTTCCACGTGACAATCATTTGATGTAAAAGTCGAAGCGCCTCATCAAGTACGGCAGGATAGAAATCCTAGAACCCCTCATTACAGAAAAAACAAAGAAAGTTGATGCGGCCCGGACGAATCTACCAAATATGAGACCCACAGTCAACTGGTTGTGAAGTAGTGTAATTTCGGCAACAATTATCTGCTCCCTCCACTCTGGAAACTCGCCTAACATATTCTGAAGGGTGTTCCCAGCCATTGTCCGAAGTTCCTCGTCAACATGAACTGTTGTTCTGGTTAGAATATCAATCAGATCCTTAATGATTATTAACCAATCAAATGCAAATGGCTATTTAATATAGAAGTCATACTGTATATGACATCGGCTCCGGTAACAATCGCGGAATAGCAGCCACACAGGTCCGGAACAGGTCCAGCTTGGGTTTGACATCACCTCTGGAATTGTGATAGTAGGGAGTCCTGCTAATATAATAGACGCACTGGAAAACTGCAAACGCATACCCCAACAACTCTTCCGGTTCCTTGCCTCTTTGAATAGCAGTCATCATGAGAGGACGACCAACCTATAACAGGTTATGTCGCTCAAGAAGTTCAGCTAAGCTCCAACTGAGGTAAGTCATGATTCCAAAAAAACAAATGAGGTTATTTTGGTGCATTATTGAGAGCGATTAGATACACACTCGACCAATTTCCACTTTTTTCTATTGAACATTCGAAGCTAACAATTATAATATACAGCGAAGATCCAATTTGTACCTGTGTATCCAAAATTCGAAGGATTGAGTCGAACGCCTTGCGGCAAGGTATGTAGTACTGATCGAGGCCAATTGATCTCGCAATATCAACAGTTAGGGGACGAGTAATATAAGTTTTCTTCTTTAGTCTCTGCATTGTGCCGCTCGCAGACGGGCCTAGACGTAAAATACAATAAAATATAGATTAAGCAGCATCTTGGTCACGAACATACTTCTGTAAGAATAGAAAAAAAATCTCAAAGGCAACAGAGGAGACCGAGCTCCTAATGACTCCACAAATAAAAGAAAGAGGATTTGGAGGGAGAGCTTTCAAAACAATGGAGGTCGTCTTTCTAAATGATATGTACTGTGCACGCCAAAAAAAAACAAAAAACGCTGGAACTAGCTTCAAATCGGGTATGTGTAACAGGTAGGCTACTGATAACAAACCACATATCAGACCGTTCGCATAAGATTCCTGAAATGGACGATAGGCTGAACGGCAAAAATCTAACATATGATTCCTGCTGGTCCAATCGATAGAGCATTGTTGAGACCTACCTTCCTAGGATCGCAAAAAAATTCTATTATTCCAATATATGCAACATCCGACTGAACATCCATAAAAACTCCACAGAAACAGAATGAACTGGATGATTGATTAATAATGCTATCAGCCAAAGTATCTCGATGCAGATTTTCATGAAGTTTACATAGAGTACTCCAAAAGACCCAAAGGACGGTCAAGGCAGCGGTGGCTTGACACGCTGCACGTCGATTCGAGAATGGACACATGACAGGGAAAATGGCCCCAGAGCATAAGAAAAGCGAACCCCGCATTGGAGCGGGACAAATGCTGAAGAAGAAGAAGAAGAAGAAGAGAGATTGAGGAAAGACATGTACTCAGGCAAACTGGGGCGTCGACAACAGGTTGATCCGCCCACCATGAGCCACCGCTGGCCAACGCGTCGATATTCGGAGGAGCCGAGCTGTTACACAGCTAGAGTTTTCGCGCTCTAGGTAAAAGGGAAGTATACGACGCATTTTTCAGGCATGGTTCGAATTTCAAGAGTGCATCCCGTTCAATAACCCAAGTTTGCGGTATATTGGCTGCGCCCGGCATCTGTAGGCCCTGCCCATCCGGTGTCGATCCCACTGGAGGCTGGGCGATCAAGCCGCGACACGTGGGTGTGCTTACCGCAACGCGTAAGTGTGCCGAACGCGTCGCGTGTTGTTGTGCTGACCGCGACGCGTGTCCGTGTAAATCAGTTCCTAAGCTAGATGAAACCGTCCTGCAGCATGTGAACTTCTGCTAAGTTGGCCGCTAAACGCGACACATCGAGATGTCAACAGCCCGACAATAGGCGGACGTCGCTGAGCAACGGGCAATCAGCCTGACACGGGCGATTTGACTTGTCAGCAGGGAGCGGTTTATGAGATGACAACTTATCAAGCTGTTGTCGCCGCCCCAGTTTGCCTGAAAATATGGAGAAGTTGCACTGAATGAACTAACCCATCGATTTCGGCATCGCTGGTGGCTCGTCCTTCTGTTGTAGCCCATCAGCAATCACCATTAGAGCACGAATTCCAATATTCATTCTTTCAGGATAGAGGGACCTTTGCGATCGGTTACATGCCAAGAGGTCGAAAATAACGTCCTGCTCAGAAAAGGAAAAGATTTCTCACTACTCAATGTTTTTCCTCGTTTTGATAAAAAAAACGCATACTTTGAATGCGAAATCAAGTTTCTGCTGGGCGATAAAGTGAATAATTTTGACGAAGATATTCAGAGGAGCATCCCTCGGGACAATTCCACGATTGCCCTTCGGGAACAGACTGCCACATATGGACTCCAGCCTTGTACGAGTAGCTGAATTACCATCGCAGTTGTTGCGGATCATGTACACCCTGAATGAACATGAGTGTTTTTCCTCGTTTTGAAGAAACGACACCACATTTTTGTGAACGAAGGTGAAATCAAAAATCACCATAGCAATCGGTATAACGACTCCAGAGCCACTCGAGAAATACGCGAGTCTCGATTCTTGAGATTTGCCAGAGTGTTATTAAGAAAAGGCACCCAATTCGTGAGGAAGAACTGCCGCTGACTCACGCAGAGCAAACAGGTCAACAGAGGATAAGCAGCCTGAATAAGAATATGGAAAACTTTCTCGTTGAAGGAGAAATTGGATGTGAAAAATCAGACCAATTTGTGCTGCTTTTTAGATGCCAATTCACTTGTTGGTCCATACAACTTGCTAACGAAAGCTATCAGAGCAGGAATGTTCGCCTCACGCTTGATTTGCTGAAAAAAAAACAATACAGTATAACCTCAAGGCAGGTTTAGGTTGTTTTGGCGGCTTCAACACCATGAATTCCACAATCTCAGATTGGAACCTTTGAAGTCTCATTTTCGATCACAAGCAGCAAACAGTTAAGGAGAAGGAAATGGTAGTAAATAAATGGTATACCGCAGCAACAGGCAGCAAAATCTCGACAAGTAGACCAGCAACAGCATGTTTCACGTCCTGCAGTGAATAAAATCGGTGAGTCTAACACCAAAATAAGAAATAGTTAGCACTACCAACCTTATCTTTCACCTCCAAGAGAAATGATCCGAGATCGTCAAGGAACTTGATTCCCATTTCGAAATCGTCCACTTGATTTGTCTTAAAAAAGCCTTTAAAACAGCCATTCAATTGAACTGTGTCGCTGAATTTATCAACACTGAGGAAGTGTAAAACAGTTTAAAAAGCATTCCAATTCAATTTTTTCCAACTTCAAAATTATTACATATGCACGGATACATTGAAAAAGCAGTTGAAAAGGATGGAGAATACGAAAAGATGACTCCAAAAACCATACCCCACGGGATCCAATAAATGGGCCAAATTACAGATAATGATTTACAAGGGATTTGAATTTCGAAAATATATAGACGAATGCAATCTCCATACCCTCCTTTGTGATATCTACTCAGAAACGTTCAAATTCCTTAGGCTAAACACTTCAACGATTACAATGTGTATGTTTATAAACGAGTTACCAGCACGAAAGAGGTTATGAAGCCAATAAAATATAAGCTTCACCTTGATTTTGACAAACTTCATGGCCATGAGAAGCGATATCAAATTGTGATTAACTGCTGGAGTATTGTCTTTTCTCAATTCAGCCAATACACTCATGAACTGTCTAAATGGGGAAAAACTTCGCACAAAGTTGAATAAAACCCAAACAAGGCCTTTGCTGAAAGCCAGATAAAGAAAGTAGAACAGCAACAATTGCTCACTTATGAATCTGAGTGAAGTGCGTTTCCGACAGTACGCCAATCACCTCAGCATAGGTCTCAGCAACAACAAGACTATTCATGTTGTTTACTCCCAGGACGGTACTGAAAATGGCTAATTTTGTACAAGATCTCAAAAGAAGTCACTAGCAAAGCATTAGGGCGCAGTTGTGGATAGATTACTCACGGATCCTTGTACTGAACTTGCAGAAAGGAGCTCTCAAGAAGATATTTAACTTGCTGCTCACAGGCGGTCAGGTGGAACTCTACCTGAAGTATATTCTATTGGACATGAAGTCAATTACCAAAATCTGTCAAAATGAAGGTAACCTGTGGGAGGATTTCTATGAGGACTATGCAGAACAAATAGTTCACCGCCAGAAGTTTCTTCACCTGCACACGACTGTCATTTCTGAAAAAATGCCGTGAAAAAATGAGAGCCACAGTTCGATCAACAACGGTGCTTGACGTTACGGTTTTCTGCTCACGCTTACTGCCCGAAAGATGATTACTTTCTCTAAGACCGGGACCACACCTCCCGACAGCGATAGTTCATATCAAGCATATCGATTTTACGTCAGTATTTGTAGTAAACATTTCGCTACGCTGCTCGTGGTAGATATTATGATCCCCCGCATTCAGCTCTGTACCAACGTAGCTTTCAGGTCAAGCACGGTCAAGCGGGGTTGCGAAATACCGTAACGGGAGGTGGGTGGGGCAGGGTTAAGCAGGCCGTTGTGGCGATTTTTGTCGCGGCTACGCCCCCCCCATTTTCCCTTTTTTTCCAAAATTTACCAAAAGTGTTTAAAGCTTTAATTAGTGTCTAAATGTCACTTTTCTCAAAAAAAAGTGTTCAGTTTTCTAAACAGCTTCTCTGTATATAATCTGCTTTTATATTGTTGAAAATGCATACACCTCGCACGCGACTGACTATTCCTACCTCATTTTACCTTACCATTTGGTTTGAAAAAAATCCTATTTTTTCCACCACCCTCCCCAAATTTTCATTTTTTCCTCGAAATTTCGAAAAATTTTACGACCCCCCGTTGTGACTAGTCACAACGCTGCTCAACCCTGGGGTGAGGGTCGCAAAATTTTTATCCCGAAAATGAAGGTTACGGGGGGGGTCGCCAAAATTTCGCACCAAAAATGGAAATTTGGTGAAGATATCCCAGAAAACTCGATATTTCCAGTCACCGAAGGAAAGGATCGTAGCATTGCTCAGTTTTTAGACCTTGAGCCCGACTGCTGAATGAATGTGCGGCTTCTGACAGTTTTAGTAATCAAATATTAGCTGCTAGGAAATCGCGCCTTGGGGGGAGCGCAGGCATTTTGGACAAAAAAGTTCTGATTGTGGGAGGGTCGCTTCGATTTCGAACAATTACGCAACCAAGGGTTATCGCCCCAATAGTTTGCTGTCCTCTTTTGCTAAAGTAGCCGAAAAACTGATCGTAAAGGACCTTGCAGAGCAGAATGAGAACCAGATGTTTCAGCACAGATTCGGAAAGCTGCATTCCACCACGACAGCTCTGCAGGAAATTACTAGCTTTGCCATTGATGGGTTCAATGCCAAGAAGCCACAGAGAACTGTGGCTGTTGCCTTAGATCTCACCAAGACATTCGACACAGTAAACCATGGAGTTTTGTCAAGCAACTTATTGGGATCATCAATACAGCCGTAGCAGAAACGCTGGATATCGGTATTCATCAAAGGAAGATGACCCAGAGTTATGTTCCAGAACCATGTCTCCAACAGCAATCCTATCGCGGCTGGAGTCCCGCAGAGCGGTGTCCTATCGCCAACCCTCTTCAGTCTGTACCTCGAGGGTATGCCTGAAGCTATGTTTTGACTGCATCGCTGCTGTTTTTCATCGCAGAGATCTTGCACCCGCTGCTGCAGCGATCTGGTAGCGGCAGCGATTTTGCTCATAGTGCATTGCCTCATGGACGATCGAAATAAATCAATCAATCGGTGGAATTAATGGCTGGTGGTCATCAATAACACGTTTCGAGTCGTAAACACTGATCTTGTCATGTGAAGGAGCCAATGTTCACTAGACGAAACTTGTCATTCGCTCCATCGCTGCCATATTGGCAGCGATAGAGCGATGATCAGCGACCATCGAGAATCGATCCTCCAGCAGCGAAGCAGTAAAACATAGGATTTCGTGGCCACGACCAAGCGATGTAGGACGTTTGCCACGAAGCGATCAGAATCGGAGCGTCTTTCCATTACGCGCGATGAAAAAGTAGCAGTTGTCCTTCGCATGGCTGCAGCGACCCCCTGCAGTCAAAACATGGCTTGAGTCGCCACAGGATATCAAGGTTGTCGCGTATGAAGATGACATTACTAACATGTGTCGAGATCGAAACATACAGGTGACCGCCAATAAGATCACTGAGTACCTGATTACGTTCAAGCGCTTTTTCCACGAGAAGTTGCTAACGATCTCTGCATCTAACTAGGGAACCTCACTACTTATGTATGGGCTTTTTGAGGTCTGTTAGTTTTACGTGGTCAATTCTGGCACGCTTTTTCCGATTCTGTCATTGGATTTTGCTACGGATTTCAAGTTGACAAGTTATTACTCGTTAAAGTTGCTACCTTGTAATGTGTTATTTCGCTATCAATTTAAGGATTATTTCACCATTTCGTACAGTATTAGTAGGTATATTTATGTTGGGCACACCACATCTAGCATTGAACAACTCTAAAGTGGAGATCTGTGGTCATAGTGAGATGAATCATTGCCTCGAAGTCTTCACCCTTATCTCGCACCACACCGCTATGAATGGATGGAGCAACAGGTAGGGAGCGGAGGTTATAAGCAGACGGTCAGAGGTTCAGCTCCCGTCATTGATAATATGCTTTCATCGTTTAGCAAAGATGGTGATAACAACGTTTCTCTACGATCGGGTCGGCAAAATGATTGAGTTGCTTTTTTTTGGCAGCACTTCCCAAATTTTCAGAACCCCAAAAATTGAGATAATTCCAAAATATTTTCAACAATATCAAAAAGCGCCCAAATTCCTGTGTAGACGGCTGTCAGTACAGTTTAACCATCAATCGAAGATTACTAATCGATATGAAGTGCATACCAGGCGGCCCATACCGCCAGAAAAAATAAGTTCATCATCCTATCGTCATAGCCTTCTGAACGACAGATGATGTTTCAATCCTCCTGGCGGAAAACCGAACAGTCTATGAGCAGCGACGCTAATAGGGCCAAAAAGAAGACAGCGGAGAATCTTGCACCAATTCCCCGGGACTGTGTCACTAGCGAAGTCGAAGTTGACACGACAGATGAGCTGGACGACGAAGCCCCTGTGGAAGACGGCTGGGATCATGCTTACGACGAAGTGGATACTCCGGGACCTGTTCGAGAAACATTGAAGGACGTAGTAATGTTCCAAGAAAAACATATAGAAGTAGACCTTCTTGCAATATACCATCAATGCTGAATAAAAGATTTATTATCTTGAAATCTGTATATTGTTGCCACATGAAGTGCTTGCAGGAGGTTATCAGCGCGGCTATCTCCAACAATTTTCGTTGAATCGGGGTGTGAATCAAGAAGAAGAAGTTTTCTCGACCGGCTTTCGAGCGAGCTCGTCCTGGTTTGATTACGAAAACAATTTTTTTCGATTTCTTTTTTCATGGGGTACCCCCTCTGAAATTGTGGTGATCGAGGGTCAAAATTTTTTCCGTATTTAGGGCTGGAAATGATTTTATTGTCTCCCTGAACAAGAAAAAATAGCCCTATGAAGTAATCCGACTTTTTCAGAAGATTTCATGAATGTTTGAAAATGCGACATTTCGGCAAGCATTTTTAACACAAGCGCCCTTCAAGCCCTGGCCATTTTTGTTACGGGGACCGCCGCGCTCGGATTCTGTAGGCTTTAATACTATTTATGTTGTTGTCACTGTTGTTCTACTGTTCAAATCACAAATCACTTGCTCGATACACGAGAATTACAAAAAAAGAATCACAAGTAACTTTAACAAGAAATAACTTGCTAACATGACGTCCGTAGCAAATTCCAATGACGGATTCGGAAAGAGCGTATACGAATTGACAAGGAAACATCCACAGGCTCTCAAAAGCCCATACATGGCTAGCGAAGTTCCGTAGTAAGTCTTCCGAGCACAGCGCTCATCCGGACGTTGAGTGGGATGGAGACCGTCTACCTGCTGTGCGATTTCCAAAACTGCTCGGTCTTGTGCTCGATCCGTCACTCAAGTTTCATAAAAATATCGAGCAGAAGCAGGCTGTCGTTAAAGCTAAACTCAATATTCTCAGGGCCTTGGGCGGCACCTCATGGGGAAGCAGCAAGGAAACTATACTCACTACGTATCAGACGATTCCCCAGCCCGCACTGGAGTACGCCGCACCGGTGTGGCAGCATCTAGTTTCAGACAAAGGTGTGGCAGCATCTAGTTTCAGATTCCTCTTGGACTAATATGCATCGCGTACAAAATGCCGCTCTTCGCATTGCCATCGGATGTACAAGGAGTTTCACAGTCGAGCACCTGCATGCCGAAATACGTTTACTACCGGTGAAGGAGCACTGTCAGCTGGAAGCCCAACAATTCCGTATCAATATTATAAAACAACCAAACCATCCGTCATGGAGAGTGCTCAACCCCGTTAGAGAGAGAGAGCCAAAAGAAAGCCATTTTCCGATGCTCCAAGCCAAGTCAACTTGCAAAGATGGCACGACTCACAGCAAGAACGACTTCGTCTTCTGCGCGAGGAGCACACCAAGTTCGTACGGTGTCATCAGGAGAAGGCGGCCATAAATGCTAGACTAGGAGATGTACCGCCCCCATCTGCACCTCAGAGTCTCAACTCGGAAGAAGGGCTAGATGCACACTCGCATCGCTGAGCTGCGGTCACTCTACAATGCTTATGTCTTACGTCAGCAAGATTGAGAGCAGCGAATCTGATGTTTGTCCGGACTGCGGTTCCATCGGTAATACCACACACATTTATTTAACTGTCCGGAGAGACCGACCACGCTGACCACAATGGATCTATGGACGAATCCACTACTGGTCGCCCAATTTCTCCGCCTATGACAAAACCCTCGATCTGGCTGCAAAGAAGAAGAAGAACAATTACCCAACGCCCCGCTGGACCCTGAGGTCCGGATCATATTCGTTGTAGCCGCTCAATTGGCGAGCGCGACGTGCCGCGCGCAGCATGATCCAGGCCCAAACTACGCATAATAGTCACACAGCGCAAGCGAAATTGTTACACATAGGTTCAAGTCAGCGAGGGAAAGCCAAACACCGTCATAAAAAAACTATTAATAGCCATATGAGGCTTGATAAGCGCGTATAGAAAACACTGACCCAGGATTGATGCACTCGTTTATCTTGAGCTCCATTCGCTGGTGCCAATTGATCAGAGCGTTCACAACTGACGGAAGGCATAGTTCGCTTATACCATGTAAGGTGTGGCAAAGATTGTCAAAATAAGGGTCTCCTCCACGTTGCAGAGACTTATTAAGCAACTTTTCCTAAAAAGGGAAGGACAGTAAGAATAAGGTACCCGTAGATATATTCATATTCAAAAATGCTGAATAAGGTAAACCTCTTTACATGGACCTGAGAAACGGCTTCGAAGCACAACTGGAACTCACTGTTGGCTCTTCTTCTGTGACATTCTGCAGCTTTCTCTCGAAAAGACTGAATAAGTCCAGAAGAACTGACTGTCCAGCGAATGATCCAGTGGGAAGGTTGTAATCCAGTGCGACTACAGGAACAACCTTCGGTAGGCCCCAGGGAAGTTCGGCAGCCACAGCTCTGTAAGCGACACATAAGCAAACCTTGTTTCGGAAGTGAAGCCTCGTTTCCTTCTTGAAATACGTTGAACAGGTTTTAAATTCGTACACTGGGCACATACTTGTTCTTCCATAATACTTATTCGTTGCGATCAGGATTCGACGCGAGTCTGATGGTTTTCAGAGTTGGCCCAACTATATTTATCTGGTTTCGCCTTCAACGCTTTTCATACTCCTCAACGCCAGCGCGTCAAGGGAGGGCGGGGCGTTGAAGGGTGATCGGTCTGACGCCACGCCCGCTGCGCAATGGCGACGACGGCAGTAACGACTTTTTCAGCATTTTCATTTTCAATCCATCATCAATTTCACTCCGTTCCATAATGATTAATTTCAGTAGGGCTATTGTTGGGGCAAACACGAAACAGATAGCTGCGGACACCTCAGCAGCCTGCACAGCGTCGTGTGCGCCCACGAGAAAGATGGTGATCGATCGGCGCACGCGGCAGGCGCGCGGGCTGTTGAGTGATCCGCAGCCATCAGCTTCGCGGCTACACCCACCATACCATGCTTGTGAACAGTCGCAAAGATTTTGATTGCTCGGCCAACCTGATCCGCTACGCTACAGTGTTGTCGCTGGAGTAGTTATAGTCTCCGCAAGCACGTGACGCGGGTGGAAAGTATTCATACTCTAACGTCACGCCAGTGACGCGCTAGCGTTGTAGAGTATGAGTAGCGCCTTGGCGCTCACCGGCAAATGATAGGTAGATCACAAGGGAGAGGGAGTCAGTTGGTCACAATCACGGTCCGCTCCTACCTTGACACAGCCCTTTTTTAAAAACAGCTTTTAAACATCCACTACACAATCGGAGTTGCACACCTGCCGTCTGATTCTCAGACCTCACACTCTGATGGATCAGACCATGAGTTTCAGGCTCTTATAGTGAGGCAACAACTGGTTTCACTGGTGTTCCGAAACTCCCGAACAAGATTCTTTCCGAAACATAGCCGTGTATTCTTCACCTGCCTGAATCTGTCGCTATCGTAATCAAAATACACTGAAGAGGTCCAATCTGCGCCAAATACCCTTATGAATAGGGTCAAGCGCAAAACGAACGACAGCCAAGAAACAAGCTGGATTAAAAGGAGGCTAAACGAGGAAAAACAAACTCACACTTTCTCCTGCGTTGGTCGAAACGGGAGGGCAGGGTCGCTCTTCCTTCGTCCATTTCTATTTCGTTGAGTCATGGTGGACCGATGTCGTTCACAGGTCGATGGCTATTAAATCGTGGGTCCACATGAGAGCTGCAATTGGTTGGCTTCGTAGTAGTTTTCGGTTTACATCGACAATATGACTCGAGAAGCAAACGCAACTGTGACAATTAAAAGAAAAACAACGGGAGAAGCGTTTTCAATAGAAAGGATTTTTAGTTTTCAAGAATTTCCTCTTCGTAAAACGCCGAAAAACTCGTTACACTCATCTATTCAAGGGAACAAATCTTCGACAATCATTTCAACGAAAATGAGATCATGGGAGAATGCGTCTTTAAGTGCTATGCAACACCAGACCACAAGAACTGGAGAGAAGGCAAAATCTCTAAATGAAAAAAGTAGTTTATTTATGGACAATTTAACATTGAGGAAAAAGGACTTAGAAATGGACAAAAGCAAGGACGATAAATATGGAGAAATATGCCTGAACAAAACTCTAGGAAGACATGAAGAGAAGGCTCAGATCAACAAATTCGACAATTAATTGATGTTAACATTCGATCGGAGCCACGCCTATTTGATGTGGGGCCCGCAACTACACAGAAACGAAGCTCCGCCTCCTCCACGACAAGAATGTGAATCAATGGGGTCTTCGCGTTGAAGGCTTAGTCCTCGCAGACGCCTCGGTCATCGGGACTCACGCGTAAAGTAAAATGCGGGTGGTGCAGGCGCACACAACACACGCGCCTTTACGCGCAAATAAAAAAACAGAAAAACTGATTTTTTTTCAAAGCATGGATAAAGCCTTAATTATGCGATGAATACGCGACAGTGCATTAACATACGTATATGACTACGACAAAACGACTCCTTTGAATAAAAGTACTGTATTTATAGGATTGAGATTTTCACCGTAATTCTTCTCTTTACATTACGAAGCTAATTTTCCCTGTTTGCTTAGCTACCGTTCCCATCACTTCTTCCCAGCACAAAAGTTTTCTTTGGGTTTCCGGGCATAATGCGCCAGTTTTTTGAGTTTTTAGTTCTTCGTACTGGGCCTTTTTCATTGATAACAGACGTCACATACCATTCCACTCTTCACAACTGTTCTATTTCTGGAACGTTAATCGTAAAAAGGCGTAAAAAATTGAAACGTCGACTATAATTCTTTTTCAATCACGATCACCCAGAGTTTTCTTTCAGATTTTCGTATGAATGTGGACTCAATGAGAAATACCGGGCGGTGTATATATGTACATAATTCATAACAAGAACAATAATTTTCAGTATTCCCTCGAGAGTTCACCTAGTTAAAGGCAGTGTCCACGATAATCTTCAATTCTGAGAATATTCGCTATATTGATTAGGTGGCTTCCGGGTAGAACTAAAATGACGTAGAAATTGAGAAAAACGCACCAGAATACACGAAATCCTTAAGTATCACCCCGCCTCTTAAAGGCAGCGTACGCGCAAAAAACCGTGAACAATTTTTTTACAATTTTGTAGAGGTGGACCCACCAGGTTGTGATATATCGCAAAAAGGCCACCCAAAACAGTCATGTTATGGAGAAAAGCTCGTTCGAAAATCCAGAAGCATTCAGCTCCCTTTTGTTCACGTCTGTGCGGTGTGTCTTGTGTAATGCACAAATGTCGGAAATTTGAAGGGTGGTGGCCATCGTGTGTCAACACCCCTGAGGAGGCGGGAGAAACGGGGGAGGAGCGAGGTTCCTGATTGGACGCAACACGGGCTAGCCCCGGCCCCCGGCTGTTGCGTCCAACCGGGAACCTCGCTCCTCCCCCGTTTCTCCCGCCTCCACAGGGATTTTGATACACGATGGCCACCACCCAAATTTGAACGGCTAAATTGGTTAAGCCCCTTTAACTTTTTAGGATCTACAATTCTTTTAGCCTTTCTGCTGTCAAAAGTTCTCTAACTTTTGACAGCAGAAAGTTCAATACACAAGTCTGAACTCGAGGATCTCACGGAATTAAGAAAATAGAATTTTGTTTTTCCGCGGCCTGTCGTGGCGCTTCTGTTCCTCGTGTTAGATGATCGACCGGGAAAACGCCTTTTCAGACCACGGAGCAGTTTTCACGAGCCTATAGCGTTATGAATACGCAACATTGAGGTCTCAAGCTTTGCCAACTGTCTTCACTTTGTTCAAACATTGGATTGAGAAGAAAAACCCAAATGTGGTTTTCTGCGCGGACGCTGCCTTTAAGTATCACAGGAAGTATTTGTTGTGACAATGAAATCTTTTGTGGACCCGTCCTTTGCAATGCCCCACTTTCTATTGCTCCGTTCTTCCCTTAGGGCCATAACTAATCCTGCTTTGCATGAAATATTCTTCTATTTCTGTTTGACCCACTTTTCCACCGGTGACAACCACCATGAACATGTTCATCCAACCGGACAAACAGTCCATGTTATAGAATAATGCCACTGAAATACGAAGTTTTAATGCGTTTCTCGCCGGTTCTTCGTAATTTTGGTAACACTTGAAGACCAACGCATTGTTTTATGTGAAAAATGTCGGGAACTAAAATCGTCGTGAACACTGCCTTTAACATAAGCGGTCGGCGATGTGGCAATGCAATTAGTATCACCACTTTATGCAACCTTGGCAATGTGTACCGCTCGGCACTTGGAGATTACAGAGTGCGGTAGGCCACCGCAAAAATAACCTGGTAGTCTAAGGCACCAGACAAGTTCTCCAGGAAGTTCCTAAACAAGCTCACCACGAGTCTTTTCCAGTTTTTCTCAGAACCTCGATCCGCGTTGCCATCCGTGAAATCCTTTTTTTGCAACCGTTTTGCTTATCTAATGTAGCCGTGTTTGGCATCCTATGTATTCAACACTTAATTGTCCAGTCTCCATTGTTGATGGCAGGGGAGCAGGATGCCATCGTCTGAATCTCTGCCTCGGTTTAGTTATTCACCAGGGGAGTGCGGCAATTGCCGTTTGCCGTTCGCCGGCCACTTTTGGCGTTTGCCGTGGCCGTTTGCCGAAAATTTCGCTTGAAACGACAAACTTTCGGTAAAAATTCGATTTTATTTTCACTAGGTAATCAGAGGAATTCGATCAAGTTCAAAGCTGTTTAGGAGTCTTCAAGTGTGTTCTTCAAATCATCAGATTCTTAACCCCTTAGAAATGACGAAATTGCAAAAACCCTCTCCCTGAAACATTCTGATTACTGCAAGTTCCACGGTTACAAAGCCAAGAGGTATCAAAAGTGGAGCGTGAAAGCATCCTTCTTTAGACGTATGAACCAGTTAAGAATTCGTGTAGCCGTTTTTCGCCAGTCGATCCTATTTCCCTACTCAACCGTTGATGAAGTTCATACACTTTACGCCTTCATAACATTTGATAAGCTTTTTCTTTTTATTGGAGTCCATGTTTTCAGCAATTCCTCTTCATGGCGGATTTTTTCTACCTTCTTGTACTAACAGTTACGATTCAGAATACAACGAGCTTGCAAGATACTTTATTAGATTGCGTTATTACAAAATTTAGTCACCTATCTCTGAAAAATCAAAAACTTATGCTAGACCTATCAGTGCGGGATTCCATATCAAATGATTGTGAGAGTTCAAAAGAATTACATTGGGTAAGCAAACTGGCAAGCATGGAAAATGAAAAGCTGGACGTGGATATATGTAGTTGATCAAGGCACAAAGTAAGGAAAACTAGAAGAAAATACAATCACTAAATACGAAACTGATTTACACGATTGAAAAGTATGAAGAACAAAACATTTGTGAAAAGGGTTTCTTTGAAAAGAGTAATAGCGTTTTCCACTTGCGCCGATTGTTGGCTGAGCGTTCATTTATATCAATGAAGGGGTTCAAGAAGCGTTTAACACGAATGTCTCAGAATTCAAACGTTCTATGCCGAGATTATTCGGCGTGCTGAATATGAATTCGATGTTTATTTGTCGATTTTCGGATTATTAAGGTGTTTTGCCCCCTATGTAGCATGGCGCATACCGCAACTTACATTAAACCTCAGAATTTCGACAAACAGACCAAAGAATCGTGTTTGGTACCCTATATTACCCCTGCATACAAGTTTGGAGCGAAATTCGAAATTTTTTTCCAAAACACCCAAAAAATCCGTGATGGGGTACCCTTACCCGCCGCGAGGATTTCGAAAACGCCCATAACTTTTTCAGAGTGAGTCTAGGCAGCTGCGAAGGACATATTCGGACTCCACGTCCGAAAATGGTTCTAGAAAGTACATTTCATGACTAGAAGGATTCCCCTTGTTAGATGACTTGAATAGCTAGTAAGCTGCAGTATCTCATATTTCTTCTTCATACGCTTTCAAAATGCAAGAGTAGGCATCCACAATCGCGCAAAAATAAGAGCAGCGTTCTTTTTATTTTTGATATTGACTATAAATATTAGTAAAGCGCTACCATTGCTCTCATTGATCGTGATATTGCCGGAAACACCTTGAATCGGTGTCATATTTTACAGTATAATTATCGCCAATCTTGTTTTAGTCGGAATAAGACAACAATTTATTGAAATCGATCCCATATATGCATCAAATATGTTTAGATGCTTTAGCTGGCGACTGTAGCAAATGTGACTACATGTGCAAAAACGTAGAAAAACCGTCATAGAAAAGGTTTGGTGCAAATAAGGCTGCCGAAACTCTGCGAAAACCATTCTTGCCTTTTCAACCTTCTCAGATGTACAGCTAAAAGTTACACAACAAAACGGTTGACTCAAGGGTGAACGTCATCGGCGGCTGTATAGGGAAATAAGATCGACTATCCTGTCTTCCACTGGGAGTTTTCGCTTCCAAATCAAGCTAAACGCTTGTAAATGTCGCCGAACTAGTCTGTTATGCTTTTACAGGCGAAATACCGCTGGTTAACGTAACTTTTCGCCCAACACCCATTTCAACGGATGGAGCGATTTTTGCATATTTGCGCGTAATGTGTGAACATGGTGTGCAGTTGCACACGCCACAATATATTTGACGGCTGTGCATTTTGTTCCACCTGTCTAAACGGCATGAGCCCGTTGAATGCAAAGTCCGGAGCTTTTCCTAGGTACGAAATTCGGCTCATTGAAACTCATTATGATGCATCAGTTCTATTTCTACTATACTATGCATTTTCCGCCCAAAGGCAGCTTTCCAAGGACGTATTTGGAGCGCTTTTCTGCAGCTCAGTCCCCTTCCTTGAGAAGCCCCCACAAATGTAATGAACAAGGGAAAGAAGAAGTCGAACATCGTCCGCTATTTCACACAAGCACTTGTCGATTATTCAGCTTTGTTTGGGTATATGTATGTATATGTTTATTACACTCACATAATGCAAATGCGTGATAATAATTATAAGAAGAGATGCACAGAAAAAAAATAACAAGACCGGGAGAAAGAAAAAAACGGACAGCAAACTTGAGAAAAAATACTCCTATTCTTCATACACCCTACCAATCAAACAAACGAAGATCTATCTCTAGAAAAGAAGAAACAATCGAAATGCTATGTTTCGTAGCTACATAAGAACTATTGGGCATACCCTTCACCTAAACTGGCCCAAGGAAGCAGCGGCGGTGACTCTTCTAGCGATTTCCAGGTATGCGCTACCCGCCCTATGTGGAAAAGACCTAACCCTAACACTGGTAATTGGCCGACCGAGAAATATTTGCATTATTTCACCTCTAGTTCTCGATGTGACTAGTTTGAAATAGGGTGCAAGCCTGAAAATACTGCTGTTTTCCAGAAGCTTGCGGACCATGCAAAGGTCAAATACTCTGCGCCGAGAATCCAGCGTTGGCAACCCAAAATATTTGTTCCTTAAAGGCACAGTACACCCTCAGGTATGAATTTTGAGATTTTTATGTAATTGTGTAGGAGACCCCTTCTGTATAACACGTGCCGAATGCGAGATCTCAATTCCTCCAAATAAGCGAGATATAAGCGACCACCACAGGCCCGACCCCCTTCACTCACCACCACAGGCCCGACCCCCTAACCGCTTTTCGAACTCTATAGCGGCTCGATGGATGGATGAAATCCAACAAGTCGACGTTCTTCAGTCCACTACCGGACTGTCTCCTTATCCTGGCTTTCTCTCACGCAACGATTGCGAATGAAGAGAAATACAGGCCTGAGACAACTCGTCCACCAATTTTTCACCTTTAAAATTAAGGCATCTTCGAAGAGCCATAACTGTGTTCAAAAGGGGTCTCGGACGATTTTAGAGATACCACTGTGATCAGCGTGAGACTCTCCAAGATAGGCATGAAATCTGGAAATTAATTTTTTGGGTGTCCTGTGCCTTTAAAGGCAGCATACACGCTCGTAATCGTATTTGAGATTACAACTGAAATAGAATGGTATGGCTCAGATTACAACGCCTACGCATTTTGAAGTGTCAAAAACGACCGACAATGCCGCTACATGAGTTAGAAGTTGGCCCCGCCCTGTATTTTCACGCCCCCTGTATTTGCCCTTTCCCTGTAACTCAAGGTCGCTGGGTCATCTTCACCGTCGATACTGTTGGTCAATTGCCTAACAAGTGAACCACACACCTTACCTAAAGCGAAGATGACCCAGCAACTCTGCGTTGGTGGAAAAGCGCAAATACAGGGGGCGTGAAAATACGGGCGGGGCCAAACTTGCTACTCCTGTAACGGCATTGTGGGTCGTTTGTGAAGCTTCAAAATGCGTAGGCATTATGTTGTAGGCCATAGGGTTCGATTTACGTTGTTAGCTCGACCACGTTTTCGAGCGTTTATGCTGCCTTTAAGTGGACCCTGGGTATCTTGGAATTCAGGAAACCACTGATGCGAATCAGCAGTTTGCAAGTGAAACTATTCTGGACCTTTTCGAGCGCGCCAATATCCTTTTTCTTGTGCGGAGCGAATACTGATGTTCCAGATTCCACAATGGGTCGTATATAAGTCTTATATGCTCGGAGCAGAACCTGTTTGTTTCTAGTGGAGATACCCTTACAAATCTGAAAAATCCGCCTGTGAGCCGATTGGCATTTGATTTTGACATGCTCAGAAAAATCCAACTTCCTATCGTAGTGAAAACCGAGGTCTCGAACCGAGTCTACCGCTCGCAGCGCGACACCAGCACATGTATATGAATGGGCCGTCGACGTCGGACTCAAATGAACCCGCATAAATACGGTTTTTTGCGGAGCCAGTGGCAGCTGCCATTCTCTCGCCCAGTCAACTATCAGGTCAATCCCCTCCTGCAGCACTTGGGTGTCTAATGGATCAGAAATGACTTTGTAGAGCTTTATATCGTCCGCATAAAATTTTACTGTAACACTTTTGTCATGAAAAATGATAGGAATGTCTGCTGTAAAGATACTAAACAATATTGGTGATAATACACCCCCTTGTGGGACCCCGCTCGCTATGTTTCTCACCTTGGAATATCAATCCCCGACCCTCACCTGAAACGTTCTATCAGACAAGAATTGGGCGAGCCATTCTATCAAAATCGGATGAAATGACTGATTGAAGATATAGGCCAAGGGACCACAGATAACAGGTGCAATTTTCTGAGTAAAAAAAAACAGAGGAATGAAATCCGGGGTGATCGAGGAAGATTTAGACCACTTTACTAACAAATCCTGAAACTTCATAGAATGAAACCACGGAAAATCAGTCATAGGCTGAATACCTGAGAACGATGAAGACGGACAATTTCCGTCATCTTCTTGGAATTGATTCACGAAATGATCCGCCAACATGTTTGCCTTATCACTGGCCGATGTTGCAAGAAAGTCTCCGTTCTTAAAGGCAGTGTTCACGATAAAAATCGCTGTCGAGTTTCCACCAGAAATGGGCCTGAAGTTAACAGCGTGCAAATGGGTGGTGGCCATCGTGTTTCAACACCCCCGAGGAGGCGGGAGAAACGGGGGAGGAGCGAGGTTCCCGATTGGACGCACACGGGCTAGCCCCTTGTTGCGTCCAATCAGAAACCTCGTTCCTCCCCCGTTTCTCCCGCCTCCTCAGGGGTGTTGATACACGATGGCCTCCACCCCGTGCAAATGCGCCCCAATGCTAAAACTCAGCCGCGCTCGCGCTCCAATGCTAATGTTGAAGCGGACCAAACTGCTCCTCGGAAAACTCGACCGTATGGGGCTCTTTTGGGCTCGTTTTCGTTCGTTCTTTCGACACCAGGGCCCCAATGAGACCCTGAACTTTCGATATCCGGCCAAACGCCGGTGACGAAATTAATCGTGGGCACTGCCTCTAAGACAGCCAATACTACTCCTTTCCTGTAACTTGGAATTCAGATAACGGTAGAAGTTCTTATCTCCCGACTCTATCTTTTTCTTCTCCAAATAACTTATACCTACCCAGCTGAGAATGGAACTTTTTCGCGAATGCGTTATATGTTTCCCAATTTCCAGTACCCCTTGCTTCATAAAATAGGCATTCATGATGTTCAGACATTTCTTGCAAGTGAGCAGGCAGGCGAATAGACTTAATAGAGGACACAAGCTTCCACGGCACATGCAGATCAATAGCTGCTTGGATAATTGACAAGAAAAGTTCATATTTCTCATTTACGCTGTTGGTAGATTCTAACAGACTGACCCAGTGAATTTGGCTAAGATATCCATTGACGGCTGCATAGTCGCACTTTGCGTAAACCCTGCGATAGACCGGTGAAGAGCCCGTTTCACAACATTGAATATCAAATGAAATGCTATTATGATCGCTTAACCCCACAGGAGGCAAAATTTCCAGGTTTTCCAGTAGAGTTTCATGGGTGCAGAACACTAGATCCACAACATTATGACCTCTAGTAGGCTCATGAACAAATTGGAACAGGTCGTAACAGTAAACAAGCTCCTCCAAACAAGATAGATTTGTTGCCACCACATCCCCTTCACTCCTTCGAGCGAAGTCCGGCAAATTGAAGTCCCCCACGATGATCGTGTGGAGTTCACACGCTACCAAATCACTCAAAACTTTGACTAGCATTTCGGTTCCGGCAGAATCACAAGACGGGGCCCTGTAAACAACCACGACCCAAAAGCTCGAACTTTCATGGTAAAGGTCGGCACAAAGTATCTCATAAGCATGTTCCACCGACTCAGAGAAAACCACAGATATTGAGAGCCTTCAATGCACCAACAACATCACCCCGCCGCCTGACTTCCTAGCGCAATCACACCTCTTGAATTCATAATCTAGAGAGAAATTTCCCAATAAGGACGAACCGAATGACTAGACTTGAGCCATGTTTCAGTGAAGGCATAAATATCATAATTCTAAGAAAGAGTCAGGTCATTATGTTCATTATTTTTTGAGACAGATCTTAGATTTGCATATAAACATATCAAAACACTACAATGATACCGGAGAGGATGAATCAGTTTCCCTGATCCGCAGGCGTTGACTCATCGTGGTTCGATGAGGGGGCCGCAGAAGGGGTTAACCCAGGGGCAGAATCGGCCGGTCCACCCTCACCCCTAGAAGGCGAGACTGGCTCGACAATACCTCCAGGGCCAGCCCTCATACGCCTCCGATATTCCTCCCTTCTTTTAAACCGTTCTTCCTTCGTTAGGGATTCCCTGAGATAGAGCCCCTTATTGGGGAAGAACTTCATACGGGAGGGATTTCTCAACGACTGTTTCTGATAAGAAGAACATGGCATAATATTCTCCAAAAGTCGATTTTTGCCTTGAATCGGCGAGCCTAAGCGATACACAGATACCGGAGAGCAATCCACATTCAAATGAGAAAGAACATCCATCACAAAATTGGCATCATGACTCGATCTTTGCCGTACAGGAAGATACTTCGGCTCAGGAACACCACTAAGAACCAGGGAGCGAGCGCGCTCCTTCTCACTCTCACAATCACGAGTGGTAACAAGAGGCGATGAGACTTGAGAAGAAGATGGTAATGCAATGGAATACGTCTGAGAAGGTATACTATTTCCATTCACAAGCTCAGGATTAACAGACTGACTTTGGAGAGAACTTCACAACATGGTGTTCCTTGTTGAGGTTGTCCAGCCTGTCCAGAAGTTCGGCGTTCAGACGTAAAGCAGCATCCGTGTGACGTCGCCCCTCCAGCAGGAGCGCCAGAATTACCCGAGCGTAGTGCGGCACTGCATCATCTTCCATAAGTTCTTTGACGGCCCGCTCGACGTTCGAATCATTAGCTACGTTTAAAAGGTCGTCCTTGCCCATTGCCATTTGAGATTGACCAGCCACAGAGACCAGATACCTTGAGAAACTGGGTTAAAACCTCTGCAATACCGATCGGTTGACAGGAAGGGACTTCTCACGACGAAACCCTTATCTTTGTTTTCGAAGTTAATGCGCAGTCGATTCCACGAATTAGAGAAAGAGAGCGAAAAAAGCCGCACAAAACCCTAATTCTCCAAGGAAAAAAACGCTAAGAAACTCTGAAATGAGACTGCGCACAAGAAGTAGCGCCCTACTCTCGCTGGAACTGTTTGTTGTGACGACGAAAACTTTTGTGTACCCGTCCTTTAAAAATCTACACTCTCTGTTGCTCCGTTCTTTTCTTTTTACCCCAGGTAATACTGTCTTGCATGACATATATTTCCATTTTCGTCTAACCACATTATTTACCTGTCGCAACCTCAGAGAACTCGTTCATCCTTCCGGACAACTAGTCCAGGCCGGAAAATTCTTTCACTGAAATGAGGCGTTGTAGTGGGTTTTTCGCCGTTTCTTCGTTAGTTTAGTAACATTCGGTAGCCAACACATAGTTTCGAAATCAAAAATCGTCGTGAACACTTAATTTAAATTCTGTCAGGCATTTGGTAAACTTTGAACACAGATTGTTTGTGTTGTATCTAACCCTTACAAATATCAAAACACGGTTTTGATTATGAAAGTACTTTGCGACGAGGAGCGCGAAGCTCACTTACAATGCTCCAAATCTGTCTCACTCATATAGCGAGATCATACGTTCTGGAAGCCCTGAACATTCATCCGAATGAGAAAGTCGTGTGCAATCAGGCAACCTATCCCAATAACTATTGAACCGAATAAGATGTCAACATTCAGGTAAACTACGCCTGCGTACCCGACCCGTACCCTCTTCAAGCGCGGGAAGAATCAAAAACGGGAAAATGAGTGTCGATTAATGATCGACGCGGATACTATGAGAATTCTCTCCGCGACTCGCCTGCCGGCGCCGAGCCGGAGGAGTCGCGGGGGAGAACGCGGAGGAGAACCGGGAAGGACGCGGTAAAGTTGCGGCACTGTCCCGGCAGAGTCGCGGGAGGGTCCAGGGTCGCGGGGGAGTCCAGGATCGCGGTGGAGTCTCGAGGCAGTCGCGGATGAATGCTTTTTCAGAGTAGATGTTTTCTGCAGAAAATGGAGATTGCGCGTGCATAAATAGACAAGCAGAGACGCAAGCAGCTAAGACACGCACCTATCCGACGAATAATTCCGCGTCGACTGTGCCTACTGCCCTTATCGGAACGAATTTCCGATAAACATTGTTGCAACGATTTTATGAGATATCGCGCCCGCCACGATTTCAGGCATTTCGAAATCTTCACAATGAACTCAATATGCAGTTCGACGTTGTGTGAAATATGAAACCGTTAGGCCTCTGACTTTTTTTTTAACTTTCTATGGGGAAGGAAGCCACTGGTTGCTGTTTAGAATGAGTAATGTGAAACACTGGGATTTGACGTCACCGCTGCCTGGCTGGATCAAGTTCTCCGACAACCTGTTGCAGCCCACAGCTTAAACATAATCGTTACTTGGAGAATCGTGCTCGTCCTGGTTCGACCACTTAAAGGCACAGTCTAACATGTGGATCATTTTTTAGCTTTTCCGCTTACAGCGGAGAGAAATTCAGGTTGATCATAATTATGCCTCCATAATGGCCTAGAATTGTTGAAGGAGTTATCGATCGGATCATAATATCAAAAATCATCTCTGAGGTTGGACTGAGCCTTTAACCCATTCACGACCACGCCTAATTTTGGGTGACTTCACGTTCGGACCGCGTGCAATATTGCGTTACCGTATACCGGGTCCCACCGGTGGGACACGTTTGCTCGAATGGAACGCCACTGAAAATCGATTTTCGTTTTTCTTGTCCATCGCGTAGCCAACAGTGAGGCACTATCATTCTCACAGCCAAATTCCGGTCCGCATATGCGGACTACAGCTGTTGCATCATGCGGCACGTTATAATCGTGCCGCGAGAAAGGTGAATCGTGCCGGAACCAAGTGATCCCAACATGATTATCACGTGTCGTGATGAAACAGCCGTAGTCCGCAAATGCGGACCGGAATTTGGCCCAGAGAACAACAGTAAACATTGTTACTAAATTTCAGCTCATAAAACTCTTTCTTCCAAGAAAGGGGACTGCTTGAAATGACAGCAGGGTCAATACTTAGATGGTATAGATTTCGTTATGACGGGCGTGAAAGTTTTGGTTCCAAAAAATAGATTTTCTGGGGGGCATATTAGGGATTGCAATAGTAGTGCCACGTTTCCAGTCGAAAAGATCATGACTGCAGCAGTGATTTCCTTTTCAGAAAACTAAAAATTGGCAGCGGACAAAAAACACCTCATAGGGTGCTTGAACAATTGTTTTTGCGGCCGATTTTTCTATTTGAGCTATTTTCAGAAAAGTTCGAATGTTTTGCTATAGTGGAGCTACAAACGGACTACGAAATTTTTATTCGAGTCTAGGAAGGAAGGATTCATCGTAAGAAGATTTGAAAAATCATTCCTGTGGCGGAGAAATCGATTTTTGAAAAGCGTGTCCCACCGGTGGGACACGCGGCCGTGAATGGGTTAATGATGTGTGAGATTCGGTATGGATATATGGATACTATTATGGCTTACGCTGTTTTTCTGGAGCTTTGCCTCAGACCTACACTACTTCTTTCTGGAGTGGAGCACCCCCCCTCCTCCCCTCTTCAGCTGTCCAGGTGTGAAGGTTTGGAGAGTACTATGTTCCATCCAACGAAACTATGCTCTCACCCATGGCCGTTGCAGAACTCGAACTTTCAGGCCATCGATTCTCGGCCCCAGACCGCCTGACAGTTCAGCTCGTTCTCTCAATCCGCGGGTTCGCTTCTGTTGCTGTCCGGGCTACACTATTTTGCCCGGACAGCAACAGAAATGGCCCGGAGATAGGGAAAACGAGCCAAACTGATAGGCGGCTGCGATTCCTGCTCGGGGACGTAAAACGCCTGTGCTCCCACAGTAGAGTTAGCTCTCTTGCTCCTTCGCAGGGCCGAGTATTCTGATCTGGATTTACTATTTTGCGATTTCAATCCCCTGCGTCATTTTATAACAATAACAAATATTCCTTACAACACCTCGTAAAGTTTTACTTCTGACAAGAACTAGACATCGCTACGCACGAGATCTGCACGAGGTGAACAATGCGCTGGCGACATTTGAATAAGAAATCGGAAATACCCGTTAAGAATAATATTCACAGTAAAAAAAGGAAGAGTAATGTAATAGACAAAGACAGCACATCCCCTCGACATTTGGCATAACCGCAAGAATTAAATACAAAGTCGAAAGACAGGTTAAAGTCCGTCCTAAAGAAACTGTCCGCCCACACGGTCGGCGTGTGTGTCGAGGGGTTGTGAAGGCATTTTCGAACTTGGAAATCAATTAGCAAGAGTATTTGATGAATGGTGAGTTATATCCCAATCAGCTGTTTGCGGCCATTGGAAGGCTAATCCGAAAAAAGGCATTTGTGACGGCCGCTCCACACTTACACACACACTCCGACCTCATGGGCGGACAGTCCCATTCGGACTGACTTCAATCATGCTTCGATTGAACCAGAGCGAGACAAACATAGGAACATTGAAAATTTCACAGTACACACACTGTAGGAAAATAAGGCTTAGCGAAAACAATTGAAAACCATTCGAAATTTACGTTTTACGAAATATCACAGTATTTGACGGAGTTTTCAGGACGAATATTCTCACCAAGCAGTACGTTCAGCGTCCTGTAAATAAGAAAACATAAGTTTTCAACGTTGAATATCTACGTCGGAACAAAACGTACTCCTTAAAAACCCTGTAGACTGTTTTGTCAATAGGCCAAACATCTATGTTCACTACGAGGAGAAAGGATAAAGGGAAGATTCCCTGCTGTACCTGGTCTCCACTTCGAGTGTCATGTAGAAGCCAGCCTTCGTCTGAACTACATTGCGCCGAGATCTGGCTATCGACGATCCTCCAGCTATCGCGATTCTATCAACATTGAGCAGGGGTGAGGCCAAAGGTGTTACAGCCTCAGTCTCGGTTGTCGAACGCTTCTCTCGGAATGCGATCACTGGGCGCTTCTTTGCACATCGAGGAGGCTGCAATAACTTCTGTAGCGTTTCATCAGCTTCGACCCTCTCAATAATTATCTTAGAAAAGGTTTTAAGAAATCGTTCAAAACGAAAGATGTATGTTTACCAAAGCCCTGGACCACCTAATAGTGGTTGCAGCAATGGACTGTCCATGGCAAGTATGATGCGGGCCTATGCGCTTTAGCCTTTCTCTGACGTTTCGAACCGGGCGGGGTCAGCATCCCAGCGCTCGGTCACGGCAAAATGAAACCACTAATAACGAGACCGACAGTTCCGCTGCTTACACCGTCCGTCTCGAATCTTCGAAGAAAGAGAATATGAGGGTGTCTAGTACATAAGCTGAACAAGCCAACACAGGCGCTTGCACTCAGCCGCTGGGCCACATTTAAAGACACAGTACAACCTCAGAATCGGCTTTTCGTTCCTCTGCTTATCTTGGAGGAAGTGACACTGTGATCACAATGGTGCATCCAAAATCACAGAGAACTCCCTACGAAGTTATGGCCCCTCAAAGATTTTGAAGTTGTACGGCGCGAAAATCGAGGAAGAGTATTTTTTCGATGGCAGCCATCGTTGTGGAGCACGCCACAATATAAATCCAGACCGAAAACAAATGGAAAGAACTTAAATTTTGAACAAAACTAGTCGCGCTCCTCTTCTCTTTTGCGATCCGAAGCTTGTGGGTGGGCGTTACAAAATTTTTCTTTAATGGGGGCGTGGTCGACTTTTTCCTCGTCTTTTTCTCCCTTATTCGAGAAAATTGAGATTTCTCGTTCGGCGAGGTTGCTATACACTGCGACCGGACTATAATATCAAAAATTACTCCCGAGGTGATTTGTGACGAAAAAAGTAGCCCGTTTTCTTGCAGGAACGTAAGCTTCGTGACCCTCTAAGAACGGTAAGGACTGAAGTACGAGGAAAAACGGCTAGGAAATGGGTGAAAATCTCGTGGACCAGCTGACACATTGGAATACTCCACCCACGCCATAAAATAGTTGTCCTGCGTTTCTTCCTCCGAAGGAACAGTTTCCGATTTTTTGAATATTTCTTTTATTCAAAGAAAGATTCTAACACTCAAGCGTGTGCATCAACCCACATTAGTTTCAATTTTTATTCTCCCGGGTTTCCAACATCATCGTTAATTTTTGGTAGAGAGTCGATGTTCTTCAAAATTGGCTTAGTTTTTTCACCAAAGCAAACTGTACTTACAAGGGAAGTGTTAAGAGTGGTGAACGCATCTGGGAAAACGACCAGTATCGTTGGTATCTCTTCTGGCTCAATAGTAAAAACGCGCAGTATCCCGACCCGAGCTGTAAGTTCGAATAAGTTATGAGCATTTTTCAAGCTTCGCGAAAAGGCAAGGGCATTTTTCGCGAAAAGGCAAGAGCAGGGCATCAGGCATTTTTTTTTGGAGTTTGAAAAAATTTTCCCGGATTTAGCCCAAAACTTGTATGTAGGGGTAATCTAGGGTGGTGAACACGAATCTGGAGTCCATTTGTCGGAATTTCGAAGTTTACTGTAGGTTACGGTAGGTAACATGTCATTTAGGTGGCAAAACCCACCTTAGTATTTTGAAAATCGACAAACGAACGTTAAATTCGCATTCTCCACCCCGACCAACTCCCGTATACAAATGTTGAGTAAAATCTGGGATTGTGACCAAACTACCGTATACCCATCGCAATCTACCGTAATCTGCAAAAAGTCGATAAATGGACTTCAGATTCGTGTTCAGCACTCCAAATAACCCTCAGAGGAACAGTTTGAGCAATATCTACCGTAGCACTCCGAAAATCTCGAAACTGGCGTTTTTCCATGGAAATTTTCCCCAGTTGGGAAGCTTCGAATGAAATTAGCCGGAAACTTCGAAAAATCGACTAATGAACCACAGATTCGTGATCAGCGCCCCAAAAAACCTCCCATGGCGAATTTCAAGTCAAATCTGCAACATGTATCTGAAACGGTTTCAGAGCCCTCTAATCGGTATAAATAAACGCCCAACCGAAAATCCGTACGAGTCTAAAACGCTGTCAGTCTGGACAAAGTATGGAAAATGTGTCTTCACCCAAATTTGCTCAAGGGGTAGTTTTGGGCGCTAAACACATCTATGAGGTCCGTCTCCGAATTTTCGAAAGAACAGTGCCCTTTTTGGAGGGTACAAAAAGTACAAAAAACAACCTTTTTAGGCTTGTAACTTCTTGGAACCTGCAGCTCGGGGCGGGATACTGCGCAGTTTTACTAATGAGCCACTAGAGATACTAATGATACTGGTCGTTTAGGCAGATGCGTTTACCACTCTAGACACTTCCCTTGTTAGCGTAACGTCAGAAGTGGTCGCTACCGTCTGAGTTCAGGGCCAGTAGCAATCCCCCAATGTGGTGACTTTTAAGAGGCAGCCAACCTGAGGTCGGTGACGCCTACATGCCTCCTACGGTTGCTACCTCAGAACGAGAATTCTTCTCGAAGGGTAGCGTTGAATGCAAAACTCTCGCTAGTTGACGTATTTGAACCAGCACCGCACCAACCTATCAGTCGGATGCCCAACATAGCGTGGCGTTTCGGGAGCGTGCAAATGTGTCTATCTTTCAGATTTAATAAGTTTTCAACCTTGGATGATGGGATTTCGGAACTGTTCAGGGAAACCATCAAAGCGAGAGAATGTTGGATTCAAAAACCGATTCTGAAATTTTTTTGTTGGATGACCACTTACCACTGAACCACGATACACAATACTTTGTAGTATGCCAACCTCGTGTTTTTTTTTCACAATGCACTGAAAAGTTCAAAGGATTTTTTTACATTATGAACTCTTTTTATCCTTAGTCTGCTTCACGCTTCCCAGTCAACATAGAAAGAAGTGAAACTTAAAGTGAAAGAGGAAAACGAAGTTTAGGTAAAAGCCGCACTTAGATGAACTATTATACAGCATTTAGTAACTAGTACACGCGAATCACGTAAGTTTCATGTCTTTTCTGGAGAACGAAACAGTTTTTCAGCCATCTTTCTTAGATGGCTTTCCAAGCAAATCTGATTTTATTTCTGGTGGGCGATTATTGGAAAAAAATCTGAAAATGGTTGAAAATGGCCACAGCAACTTCTAGAAAATGGATGTTGAGTTTAGCATAGGACTAAAGCACGTGAAATCTATAAAGGAGACGTATTCATGACAGCTACATACAATTTGATATTAATCTCCCACTAATCTTCGCCAGGAATCATTGAAACATCAATAAAACCTTCGAACGTTTCGCCTGTCATTCCTATCAGCTGGCAGCGGAGCTGGATGGCCGCCAGCCGGCGGGTGCAAATTTTCCTTGCCCACTTAGACAACGAGATAGGCCGCCGTGCTGTGCTGGGTGATAAGTGGACAGCGGACTGGTCGGATCGCAAGCACTCCACTGCCCTTTCTTGGAGCGCACTTGCTTTAAAAAGTCAGCACCAATGAACGTGCTCGACCGCATGACCGCTGTGTCGACCCAGCTCCTCTTCGCTCCGCGCGATGTTTCTCTTTCCTCTGCGGCGGTGAGCGAAGTCACCACCCGTTTCTTGCAGTCAGCCACGTCACAAAAGAACGCTCACTGCTCCCAGATGGCTGACTGCAATGGTCATTAACTTGAGCGCCGCCTGTGCATTTCTATGCTGGCCGTCCTTATTGATAGCCAAGACGTGATTGACCCAGTCACCACGCAGTGACAGCCGGTAGCTGCCACCTTTCGGGGGGATTGCTACTGGCCCAGTAATCGATCTACAGTCGGCACGGATCACACTAGTACTTTGCGTTCCTTGTTGTGCGTGGGCGCGAACTCGGTGCAGCTACGTTATAACATATGTGCACCCAGTTTGCGCCAACGCACCAAAATGAACGCGGAAGTGAGAGATTAACGAACCACTTGATTTGTGCACGGTGCTCCAGATTCCATATCACAGAGCGAGATTTTGCATTGGAAGATCACATTCCCCTCTCCAGGGAATTTGAATACGGACATTTCCTGAAATTCATTTGTGAACTTGGGAGCTTGGCTTACGGAGGAAATGGCTTTTCCTAACCTGGAAAACAAATTCGTCTTCGAGATTTTTGCCAAATCGGGAGTAATTGGGAGTCTCGAGGAAGTGATGGTCGATTTCACATCTGGAATGTAAAAAAAAATAGTTGCCTTATCTAAATCCACCTGATTGATTGGTCTCTAGAGGTGAACGTACCCTTCGCTATCTAGGATGGGTACCGTGCTCTTTTCGGACTTCACAAAGCAGTCGTGGACCAAATAGTTGAACTGTGGAGCTGTAACAGTGGTCGGTAGAAGAAGCCATAGAACAATATTACTGATATTTAGAATGAAACATGTCAGACTTACGACAGTCACACTGCCATTTGTGGAACAGGGTCTCTCCCACTTTTGCATCCAAAGATACGCATTGTGTAGGAGAATACCTGAAAGAGCTAAGCAGTCTATCCTGGGATGGCATTCATGAACTTGAAGGTGAGGGTCAGGGAACGCAACGAGTAAACTCCAAATACTATAGTTAGGCCCGAATAATTCCGAGTGATACGATAAATCAATTGTTCGCCTCAATCTCGAAATGATCTGAGCTCTCTTTGATTTCAGACGCCGGTTAAGGGAAAACTTTCCAGAAGTCATGACAGTGTGAATTTTTTCGCATTCATATAAATTCAACATTCAAAATAACACAACATTCGCATAGCACAACATTCAAAATTGTCATTTATTCGAAATTATTCAAAAATTCGAATATTTTCGAGTAACTGACCATTGCGATTCTATGAATGCGAAGATTTCTACTCTGCCATGATCACTTATGAAAAACTTCACTACTACTTGTTGTCTGAAAATAAAAAGCAGCTCAAGTCATTCTGACATTGAAGCGAAAAAAAGATTTGTTGAATTATCAGATATTATTCGAGCCTAACTATACCAAATACCGAGCGGTGCTGATTGCAACAAGGGCACGAAATGATGATATCAGTTACATTTCTATATCAGACCGATCGACTCAAATTTCCAAATGAAAGTTGAGAAGCATCTTATATTTTTGTGGCAGTCGGAACCGCACGATATTCTGCGTCTAGTAACGCAACGTCGCACTCAGGCGTCACGATTTCAATCCCAATTGTGGCGCGAACGTGCAAATTGCGCCTATGTACTCCTGCAGTCGCATTCATGCATGCCACTTTCGGGAAGCGGGGGGGGGTGGTGATGTGATTTAAAAATATTTCATCAGCGGAAAATGGAGGTGCCAAGGCTTTGAAATAGATCGTACAACGTAAGTATGATGCAGAAACGCATTTAGGAATAAGGAACGTGTATCCTACCTGTGTAGGCGGTAACTGCAGTCAGTATCCGCTACACTCTTCACTACTCGGGTGATCTCCTGAGGTGACAGCGGTTGTTGGTAGAAGCAGGTAACATCAAGTCCCTTGATTAAATACATTAGGGTTTCACCATATTTCAATGCTGGTTCGTCGATGCAGTATGAAACGAACCTGATCCGCCCTCGTGATGATCAGAGGATGGAATTGTAGAATTACAGTGACATTGTAGTTGTATCCATCACGACCCTAAGAGAATATCTTACTGGAGTAGAAAAAACTCCTGCGGCAGGCAATTTACAGCAAGAAAGAAGTCCCGAGCAGTGTACCTGAGATGGCGTTTTACTAACTCCACACTGTCCTTCACGGAATGTAATCGAGATTTCCCTAGACGAGCCGTCACTAGCCTGAAGGCAGGAAATTTTAATTATATCGCCCTATGGGGGTGTGTATACAAGTCTGTTGGTACCTGCTCGTTGGTGCCCCTGCTTCTACTGAACCCAGCAGACGTTTGAGTGTACACAGGGAACGTTCGAGCGATATAGCGTGCACAACTATATCGCGAAAGTATCCCGCACATTGCATAAAGGTGTCGCCGTCCGGCACACTAAGGCCTCTGGTCCATAACACCTTAGGATCCGTACCTAGGGAGTCATGGAGTCTTTGGCCACAAGCCACAATTTCGCCACCCTGAACTGTCGATCGCTGTCGAGTGATATCCAAAAAACTGCGCTATCCAGACTTCTGAGCTATTTCCATGCACCGTTTGCTGCTTTGCAGGAAACCCGCCTCAAGGATAGACCCGTCATCAGCGTCGGAGAGTACACCATCTACTGCGGTAACGCTGACGATAGGAGAGTGGGAGGCTGTGCAATAGCTGTAAGGAAGGATTTCAATGGTATGGTCAAGGAGTTCGGCTCAACGTCGTGTCGGAATGCATTCGTACGACTGCGGGATCACAGAGGATTCAATCTGTGGATAGTGAGTGCTCATGCGCCCACTGAAACCGCCGAAGACAATTCGAAGGATGCGTTTTATGAGGAACTCAATACGTTGCTGGCCAGGATACCTTGTCAACATGCTGTTGTCGTGGGGATTGACGCAAATGCGAAGATGGGACTTGATCAGGAATCCGAAGTACTCGGTAAATGGTTCTACCCAGTGGAGCAAACATCGGACAATGGCTACCGCCTTGTCGACTTTGTGAACGCAGTGGTCTGATTCTTGCATCGACATTCAAGAGGAATCATCGCCGCCATCAGCTTACGTGGCAGGGACCAACCCGGCTATCTCCAGAAGAGCAGCGGAAGCGGAAGATGACAACTTTGAAACTACAGCTTGACTATGTCCTGACGAGGAATATTCCAGTATCGGACATTCGAAGATCTAGAGCTGTGTGGGATGTCGCATTCGATTCGGATCACCGTCCTGTTCTGTTGAACTTCACTGCGAGGATTCATAAGAGGAAGCGAGGGCTCAGCCTCTCCAGAGGATTGACATGACAAGTCTCAGAGATGAAGAGTGCAGAAGGAATTTCCGACAACGCGTTTCTATTCACATCGAATTACGGACTAGAAGAAACTTTGCGACGCGGATTCTTTTGTCAAATGCATCAGGACGCTTCGAAAGAGGCACTCCCGGTTGTACAGCCTAAGAAGAAGTTCGCCTACGTCTCAGGAAGAAACAACATCTACCTACAACCAGAGTATGTGCTCTCCGAACTGCAGGAAACTTCGTGGAGGAGAAGCGTCTGAGGAGGAAGTTGCGTCGGCAGCTTCAAAGTGACCGCGAACGAGTGGACGTGTAGAGCTAAGGAGTTCGAAGGCTTGGGAGGAGAAGAATCCGAGAAAGCCTACACGTTGCTGCGACAGTATAGCGGGAAGATGAAGAGATGTTCTCCTGTCTTGAACACTACCAATGGAGTTGCAGTTGGTGATGCGACGCTGCCAATATGGAAGGATTACTTCAGTTCACTACTGAATCGTCCAGCGCCATCAGTACCTGAGCTCCCGCATGTTCAGAGAGCATATTACGATGTCAGTGAGGAACCGCCGACTGAGTCTGAAGTTTTTGGATTGTGTCCGGAAAATGAAGAATGGAAGGCAGGTGGAGATGACAACATCACTGCTGAAATGCTGAAAGCTCTTCCTCCGTCTGGGATTCGTGGAAATGACCAACACCATCCGTGCCATATGGATGAGCGAAAGGATACCCGATTCGTGGAGACATGCGATCATCGTACCTCTTCACAAGAAGCTATCCGTCACGGATCCTAAGAACTACAGAGGAATCTCTCTACTTCGTGTCATGTACAAGGTTTTAGAACGTATCATTCTCGAGCGACTTATCAAACATCGTGAAGGAACGACCAGAGATGAGCAAGCCGGGTTTCGACCTGGAAGATCGACCATCGACCAAGTGTTCGTCGTGAGAAGAGTAATTGAATCGTGGCAGCGGTTTTCGAAGCCATTACAGCTTGCTTTTTTGGACTTTGAAGCCGCGTTCGACTCTCCTCATCGTGATCGATTGCTCAATGCTCTGCGAGCAGATGGAGTCCCGGAAAAGTATGTTCGGTTAATCGAGGACATGAACAAGGGAACAACAGCAGCAGTTCGTACACCTGTCGGATTTACGTCAGCTTTCGAGGTGAAAACAGGAGTAAGGCAAAGGAGCCGTTGCAGGACTTTTTCTTTTCAACTTCGCCGTTGATGACATCATGCGTAGAGTTGCAGAACAGTTTCCTGCGGATGTGATCCTAACACCATCAGGACGCTCCCTTGTCGACCTGGAGTACGCCGACGACATTGTGTTATTCGCTGAAAACAACGCAAAACTGCAAAGGATTGTGAACCTCGTTTCGAAGTATGCCGCAGCCTATGGACTTCGTCTTCGTCCCGACAAATGCAAGCAGATGTGGGTCTCTCAGAGGCCTTCAACTGGAGTTTGTGTGGACGGACAACGTATCGAACTGGTGGACGATTTCTGTTATTTGGGCTGTTTGCTGAAGAACGATGGTAGTTATGCAGCGGATATTCGACAACGATGTGCGAAAGCTACGTCTGCATTCAATTCTCTAACCAAGTGTTTGTGGTCTACCACCATCGCGAAAGAAGTCAAGTTGCGCGTCTACCTATCCGCTATTCGCCCTATCATGATGTACGGATCGGAGACGTGGGCGCTTTACCGAAAACGCAGATGGAAAGGTTGGATTGCACGGAGAGGAAGCTTTTTAGGCGTTTGCTTGGATATTTCTGGCCGCGTGTATGCCATAACGAAGACCTTTACAAGGAAATCGACGCAGTACATCAACGCTTGACACGAGGAGGTGCCAGCATCTCCTAACGCCATCTCAAGCAGCAATGGAAAGTCGACTTCGACTGCTCGGGCATATACTAAGAAGAACGCCGGATCGTCTCGTACAACACGCTTTAAAAATGCTTCCAAATCCTGTCTGGAAACGGCCACCTGGGCGTAGGCGAAAGTTCTGGACGGATGTGGTTAAAGAGGATTTAAAGTCACTCGGCATCGAAAGACAGTTCAGGCGCGATGTTTCGTTTCGCAGGAAATGGAATAGTGACAGCTGGATGGAATGTGTTCAAATTGTGGCTGAAGACCGTGAAAAATGGACACGGCTGACTACTAGGACGGCACACCTCGGTGAAGATGCGGAATGACCGCGTCAGGCGAAAGCCAACCGATTAAGTAAGTAAGTATCGCCCTATAAATGACCTTTGTCAGGGTCATTGCAAAATATACTATTCCAATCGAGGCCGGCTTTATATGGTATAATGCAGATACGATGGCGTACAAGCTGCTCCTTCCCTTACTCCTTCGTCGTTCTCGTCGTTTGTCGCCTGTCTCTGTCACTCGCATAATGCATCATATGAGGAGTACTGGGTGCGAATCGAATAACCAAAGCACGTACTCCTATTGTGTTTCAAGTTATAGCACGTGCACCAACAAACAAAAGTTCAATTCGTACATGATACACAGCCAAGTCGGTGACAAAACGATTTTCCAAAAAAGGAAAGCATACCACGCACTCTTAAGACGAGACTCAAATGTCAGCAGCATCGCCGGTTCATTTGCCCAAGTTTGCGGGACTTAGCCCGCTCAGCCGCTGGTCACCTCGTCAAACTGCTGGCGGCCCCAGATGGCGCTTGTCGAACTGGCCAAGTCGCATGCCGGTGTGTCGCCCACGTGGCGTTTCGGTGTGCTGCTAGGATAGCCCTGGGATACCTAGCAGCACGTGCTCCTGCGATGAAATTTTGCAGCACGTGCTCCTGCGATGAAATTATGCAGCACCTGCAGCTGTTTAGAGCACACGCCCCTGCGATAGAGCCTTACGATGGGTCTGGCCACTCGAGTTGAATGCGCATTCGATACGGATTGAATGCAGTGGTTTTCTGAGTTGACGATTCGCTGGAAGAGGCCAACCGATAGTTTAAAGTGGAAGAGACCAGGGATGTGCGTAATCGGTATTTTGTAAAACGTTACTTGTTAGCTGTTCACCAAGACAAACCCCTCGTTAGTCAACAGAGATCTATACCTCAACAATAGGCATTCCTAAGGCAGAATAAAAAAGGAGGGGCATGAATAGCAGCATGTCTTACAAAAAATCTGTGGTTAATTTAAAGAAGAGAACCTAATTCAATCTATGAATATATTCATTCTTACTCAGTGTGTGGTAGAAGTTGATAAATTATCATTATTCACAAACTTCCCACTGAAGTGTGGTAGTATTATCCAATCATTTTTTCCAATAGGTTTCAATGCGGTAAGATCCGATGCAACACGTGTAACAGCTTTTTTGCTTCAGTTTAGTGGGTATTCGGTGTTAATGGCGATTTAGTGGTTGGATTGTTGGCAACCTGTAGACACCCCCGATTCGTTGAGAGTGGTCGCGTCGCGGAAATTACAGATCGCCACCGATAGACCAAGCGACTGGCTAAAGTATGCCCACCATTTAAAAGGCACTGTTCACGACTATCCTTTTTGATCCAGTTTTTGTCAGAGACACCAACACGCTCAGACAGTCGGGGCTTAGTACGTCGGCACAATAGCGTTAGTACTCCAGGGCAAACATGGCGTACTAACGCTCGTTGTAAGCAGGAGCTGCTGGCAACGGCAGCATATCCTGCCAACGTATGCTGGCGTTCTAACGCTCATTATCGACAGCCTGTTCTGCAAACGAAGAAAGAATTTGGACTGCCACCCTCTTTACCGGTGTTGGGTATGATCCTTGTCACGGCCAGCAGCAAGGAGGCCAACCTCGCCGCGGTCCGCAACAAGGAGGCTTCCCTCGCGATAGGACCATGGGGATGATCCCCTCAGCGTTCAAAATAAATGTCCGAAAAGTGACACAAGGTCAACTTCTCGGACTGGCCTCAGACGGCCAACTGCCCCCTCAGCGAGACTAACCGCCTTGTATACCAGCCGCCGTCGTACAAGAGGATGCTGCAATTTTCATTCGTATTAGACAAATCAATGGAGGAGTGCGTCAGCAGACATTAACAGAGAGGGGCTGGCAGTAGCACGCGTGCCACGATAAACAAAGCGTTAGTATACCCTGCCCCAAACGAGATGGCAAGCCTAGAGTCCAAAGACGCAGCGCGCCGTCCTCTGCGTCTCTGACATCATCAGCGAACTGAAGCACCTGGATCGATGTTAAAGTTGTCTGAGACACTATAGAGACTGCAACCAAACAATACAGTGAAATAATGGTTGGGGGTGTGTATACAAGTCTGTTGGTACCAGCTCGTTGGTGCCCTTGCTTCTACTGAACCCAGCAGACGTTTGAGTGTACACAGGGAACGTTCGAGCGATATAGCGTGCGCCACTATATCGCGAAAGTATCCCATACATTGCATAAAGGTGTCGCCGTCCGGCACACTAAGGCCTCTGGTCCATAACACCTTAGGATCCGTACCAGGGATGTGCGGCAATTGCCGTTTGCCGTTTGTCGTTTGCCGGCCATTTTTGGGACTCTTTTGCCGTTTGTCGTTTGCCGGAATTTTTGTTATTTTTCCGGCAAAACTCGGCAAAACACATTATAAGGAAACTTGCATGCCACGTTATGAGACACTAGATACGCATAGTGTAAAACAATTCCCCAAAATTATTTTCTCTGTCAGCTCGCGTTATGTTGCAGTTTTGTGCGAACTTAACGCGAGATGACCACACAGTTGTATTATGACTTATTTCATATGAGTTACTCGCAGTCGGTTCTAGTTTTGTCAGAGCGCGACAACCGATCGCGGAGCCGCAGCGGCCCCACCGCGGAGCCGTAGCTGCACAACCGCGGAGCCGCAAGGGCACTACCACGCAGCCGCAGCGGCACTACCGCGGAGCTGCAGCGGCACCGCCGCGGAGTCGCAGCGGGACTATCGCGGAGCCGCCACGACATTGCCGCTGCGACTCCGCCATAGTGCCGCTTCGGTGCCTGTAGGAGCCGGAGCGGCAGCGGCGATTTCTTTGATTTCCATGAGGTCCCTCTATGTCTTGTTTTTGTTCATCTAATGTCTTGAAATGAAACTACTCCCTTGAATTAAAATCACTCGATTGTTAACATAATTATTGAAAAAAAGGAAAAAAAAGTAAAGCGGCACACGTAAATAACTTTCGGGCCAATCTAAGGGACGAGGTTTTTGCCGTTTGCCGATTGCCGGCCGTTTTTGGAATTTTCTTGCCGATTGCCGTTTGCCGAAATCTCAAAATCGTTTGCCGCACATCCCTGATCCGTACCTAAGGAGTCATGGAGTCTTTGGCCACAAGCCACAATTTCGCCACCCTGAACTGTCGATCGCTGTCGAGTGATATCCAAAAAATTGCGCTATCCAGACTTCTGAGCTATTTCCATGCACCGTTTGCTGCTTTGCAGGAAAACCGCCTCAATGATGGACCCGTCATCAGCGTCGGAGAGTACACCATCTACTGCGGTAACGCTGACGATAGGAGAGTGGGAGGCTGTGCAATAGCTGTAAGGAAGGATTTCAATGGTATGGTCAAGGAGTTTGGCTCAACGTCGTGCCGGAATGCATTCGTACGACCGCGGGATCACAGAGGATTCAATCTGTGGATAGTGAGTGCTCATGCGCCCAATGAAACCGCCGAAGACAATTCGAAGGATGCGTTTTATGAGGAACTCAAGACGCTGGCTAGGATACCTTGTCAACATGCTGTTGTCGTGGGGATTGCCGCAAATGCGAAGATGGGACTTGATCAGGAATCCGAAGTACTCGGTAAATGGTTCTACCCAGTAACGCAAACATCGGACAATGGCTACCGCCTTGTCGACCTTTGTGAACGCAGTGGTCTGATTATTGCATCGACATTCAAGAGGAATCATCGCCGCCATCAGCTTACGTGGCAGGGACCAACCCAGCTATCTCCAGAAGAGCAGCGTAAGCGGAAGATGACAACTTTGAAACCACAGCTTGACTATGTCCTGATGAGGAATATTCCAGTATCGGACATTCGAAGATCTAGAGCTGTGTGGGATGTCGCATTCGATTCGGATCACCGTCCTGTTCTGTTGAACTTCACTGCGAGGATTCATAAGAGGAAGCGAGGGGCTCAGCCTCTCCAGAGGATTGACATGACAAGTCTCAGAGATGAAGAGTGCAGAAGGAA